>JAKCOZ010000955.1:0-38550 GCA_022605955.1 Rallus limicola
CACAGCTTGCTGTTAGGTGAGGAGGTAAGGTCCTTCATCAAGCATCATCCCAAGACAGGCTCCTTCAGCCCCATCACAGCCAGATGGTGCTGTGTGCCCAGTGCCAGAGGGTCCCCCTGCCTACAGCACACCTGAGCAGCCTCATCTCCCCTCTGTTCAACACCCCCAGGGCTGGGGACTCAGCCCCTCCTGGGCAGCCTGTGCCACAGCCCCACAGCTCTGCCAGGGAAGAACTTTGCCCTCCCAGCTGAGCTGACCCTGCCCTGGGGCAGCTTGAGCCCATTGCCCCTTGTCCCAGCTCCTGGCCCCTGGCTGAAGAGACCAGCGCCCACCTCTCTGCACCCTCCTGGCAGGGCAGGGCAGGTGGGGAGAAGGTCTCCCCTCAGCCTCCTCTTCTCCAGGCTGAACACCCCCAGCTCCCTCAGCCGCTCCTCAGAGGATTTGCCCCCCAGCCCCTTCCCCAGCCTGGTTGCCCTTCTCTGGACTGGCTCCAGGACCTCCATGTCCTTCTGATGCTGAGGAGCCCAGAACTTGGATTTCCTCAAGGCTGGACCAGGAACACAGTAAATTCCTTGATACCCCAACACCCCTTGTGTCTGGGGGTGCTGGTGTGTGCTCCCCACTCCCACTGGGTCCCTCCACTGAGCTGTGGGCTCCCCAAGGTTAAGCCCACCAGCTGCTGGGCTGGTTGTAGTGTCAGGGACTCAATTTGGGGCCGTTTTGGGTCGGGTGGTTCTGTTTTAGAGCTGTGGAAGGGGTGGGGGATGTTTCCATGGCTCAATCTCTGTGCCTTTACATCAAATAAGGGCTATTACCCCTCTCAGCCCCACAAAGGATGAAGACACTGGCTCTGTACAGCCTTTATTTAGAAATACCTCCAAATTTCTCTCTCCCCACCCCCCTCCCCCCATCCCCCTTGATTTAAAAATAGAAGCAACAGCCATAAAACCCCTGACAAAATGCTTGGGATGCTTCCTCTGGGAGAAGGAATTTGCAGGGGGAGGGGGTGGGTTTTGGTGTTGCTTTCTTGGAAAGCTGCTGCTGAACTCTGCTGCTCTGCAGCCATCAGGGAGCCTGGAGACACAGCAGGGCCTGGCCAGGGAAGGGGAGGAAGGTCTTGGGCAAGGGAGTTGTTTACACTCCAGGGAAGGAAACAATGTGAAAATGTGTCTTTGCTCTGGAAAATGACCTTGGAAAAATGGCTTCAAGGGAGGGGGGGGAAGGGGAAGGGGGAGAGGGCATGTGGTTCTCATCACAGGGTGCCTCCAGATCCAGCTTCCTTGCTCACAAAGATGTTTGTCTGGCTGCCACTCCAGCAGGCCCCTGGGATGTGAGGGATAAGCAGGTCCCTTCCAGGTTAAGCACTGACTTGCAGCTAGACCCACAGGTCCTACTGCAGCAAATCTCAACACCCCCCTGCCCCCCATCCAAAAGTCTGGGCAGTCCTGTCCTCTCCCACCCACCCTGCCTGCTGGATGCATGGATGGAGGGAGGGAGGGAGGGATGGAGGGAGGGATGGATGGATGGGATGGGTGGAGGGAGGGATGGATGGAGGGAGGGATGGAGGGATGGAGGGATGGAGGAAGGGATGGATGGATGGATGGAGGGATGGGATGGATGGGATGGATGGAAGGATGGGATGGATGGAGGGAGGGATGGATGGAGGGATGGGATAGATAGAAGGATGGGATGGATGGAGGGAGGGATGGAGGAATGGATGGATGGATGGATGGATGGATGGATGGATGGGTGGATGGATGGATGGATGGATGGATGGATGGATGGATGGATAGATGAATGGAGGGAGGGATGGAGGGATGGATGGGATGGATGGAGACACAGCATAAGTTTTTCCCACCATCACTGTGCTCTCATGTCTCCCCTGCTCTCTGACCCTTGCCTTTTCTGCTCTCCCTCATTAAGCTAATAGTGTTGATTGGGGCAGGCTTTGGTTAGGGGCAGTGCTAATTGCCCATTAAGCTTTGTGCTGCCCATCCTTGGATCATGTTTCCTGCCCATTTCAATGATCTTTATCTCTTACTGTCAACTGCTGAGCTCTGTTTGAGCTGTGGGCTGGCAGGTAGGACAGGGTGACTATGGTCTGTGCTGATGAGCCTGCACTGAGCACAGACTGCCTGGGAGGTAGAAAACTCCTTTGCTGCTGCTCTGCTCCACCAGTATCATGAAGGGACTGGTGATGCCCTGCCTGCATCCCTACCCCTACTGTCTCCCTGTCCCAGCACCCATCCTCTGGATATTCCTTTGGGAACATGAAAGGCCAGTGTTTGGAGCTGTCTGAAGGGGCAGAGGCAGCTGCTAGAGCAGACAGAGGAATGCAGATGCTCCAGGACACCCCCCTGCCCTTAAAATACTCTGGCTCCCAGCAAGAATTCAGCGGGGGTGCCATGAGGTGATGGAAGAGCAGACAGAAAGGCAGCCTGAGGAGCTCCTTCTCCCCAGCTCTGCTGCCTGCAGCCAGGGGCAGACACGTTATATTGGGTTCTGAAAACCCCACCAGCAGCTGCAGCCACACGTGTTCCAGGGCTGCCTTACCCAGCCTCTCCCCCCTCTGCTCAGGAGGCTGAGGGACCCACCACTTGGGTATTTTTTTTCCCCCAAAGCCCAGATTCTTATTTTCCTCCCAAGGGCTGGTTGGGATGAAGGCTGGCTGCTGGCAAAGGGCTGTCACCTTTCCAAGCAGCAAGAGATGAAGTGCCCTGCTTGGCAGGAGCGGCTCAGTGCCCCTTTCTAAACCTCTATTGTCCCTTCTCCTCTCTTCTTCCCAGCCTTAATGTCAGTGTTACCTAGAAACAGCCCTTTGCTCTTACCCTGCACCAACTGGCAGGCTGGGAACTTCACAGGAGCCTTTTTCCCCCCCCCCCCTGTGAAAGCTCTGCTGGGACTGCCAACTGAGTTCATGGAGACACACTTGTCCTGGGTGCTGCTGGCACCTTCCCCTCCTGCTGAGGGGGGGAAAGGGGCACCTCCTCCTGTGCTCTCCCCACTGGGTACCAAAGCCAACCAAACCCTTAACTGGGATGGGATTGTTTTAAGGAAGAACAGGGAAAAAAAGGCTCCCCCCCCCTCCCCCCCACCCACTGCTAGAGGCCATAGTCCACCTGCAAGGTGGTCCCTAGCTGCCTCTCCAGCCACCTCATCACACCCTGATGGGTGTGGGGGTTGAGTTGGTTGGTAATGAAACCAGCTGCTGGTGAGGTGAGTGAGGGTTAGAGATACATCTTGCTGACCCTACAGGCACTTCTCCTCCAGCCCATGGTCCCCAAAGCCCCACCAGGCCCAGGACTCATTTCACAGAGCCTGTAGAAGAGTTCTGCTGGTGGGTGCTTCCACAGCAGAAACCAAACTGGCATCTCCCAGGCTGTGGCACTGTGCCTGTCCTCTGTGTGTGTCCCCCCACCCCCTTGGTGCTCAGTCCCCTGCCTTTGGCCCCTCTCTGTGTCCCCCCTTGGTGCTCAGTCCCCTGCCTTTGGCCCCTCTCTGTGTCCCCCCCCTTGGTGCTCAGTCCCCTGCCTTTGGCCTCTCTGTGTCCCCCCCCTTGGTGCTCAGTCCCCTGCCTTTGGCCTCTCTCTGTGTCCCCCCTTGGTGCTCAGTCCCCTGCCTTTGGCCTCTCTCTGTGTCCCCCCTTGGTGCTCAGTCCCCTGCCTTTGGCCTCTCTCTGTGTCCCCCCCTTGGTGCTCAGTCCCCTGCCTTTGGACTCTGTGTGTGTCCCCCCCTTGGTGCTCAGTCCCCTGCCTTTGGACTCTGTGTGTGTCCCCCCCTTGGTGCTCAGTCCCCTGCCTGGGTTTGGCCTCTCTCTGTGTCCCCCCCTTGGTGCTCAGTCCCCTGCCTTTGGACTCTGTGTGTGTCCCCCCCTTGGTGCTCAGTCCCCTGCCTTTGGACTCTGTGTGTGTCCCCCCCTTGGTGCTCAGTCCCCTGCCTGGGTTTGGCCTCTCTCTGTGTCCCCCCCTTGGTGCTCAGTCCCCTGCCTTTGGACTCTGTGTGTGTCCCCCCCTTGGTGCTCAGTCCCCTGCCTGGGTTTGGCCTCTCTCTGTGTCCCCCCCTTGGTGCTCAGTCCCCTGCCTTTGGCCTCTCTCTGTGTCCCCCCCTTGGTGCTCAGTCCCCTGCCTTTGGCCTCTCTCTGTGTCCCCCCCTTGGTGCTCAGTCCCCTGCCTTTGGCCTCTCCCTGTGTGTTTCCCAGCTGGAACTTCCCAAGCTCCAGCCCCTTGGTATTTCCAGGCTCTGGGGGGGTGTGCACAGGACAAGGTTTCAGGGGGCTGGTGGGATGGGGCCCAGCATTTTTTGTCTGGCTCCCTGGCTGGCTTTAGCCCCCTCCAGCTGCTCCAGGGAAAACAAAGGCAGCATGGAGAGGAGGGGGGGGGGTGTGCAGGGCAGTCTGGAGAGAGGAGAAACCTGAGGGGACCAGCCCATGAGCTCTGCTCCTTGTTTTTCCTTATCCCTGCCTGGGAAAGGAGGGAATAAGCACCCTGGGCTCTGCCTTGGGACCTTTGGGTGCCCTCACTGGGTACCCCCAGCCTCTGAGGAGAGCACATCCTCAGCCACACGCGTGGAGGGGGTTAAAAGGCTGCAGTGGGAGCCTGAAGTGGGGTACTGAAGGCAGAGGAAGGGGTTTAGCAAACCCCCTCCTCAGCAGGGCCCTGTGAGGATCCCACCCTGGGCTGGGCAGGGGCAGGCACTGGGGGGGGAGGGGAGGATGGGGAGGGGGGGGGTGCGCAGTGGGTTGCTCATGCTCATTCCTCCCCCTGCCTCAACGCATCCCTCCCCCTCCTCCCATCTCCATCTGGTCTCTTGCCTTCCAGCAGTGGCCCAGCATCCCCAGAGAGGGGTTCAGCACCCCCCACACACCCCCCTCCTCCCCCCCCTGCGCTTGCTCTCTCCGTGCTGGGGCTTTGCAGTGCAGCAGGAATGAACTCACCTTCCCTTCCCCCCCCCCCCCCCCCCCCCCATCCTGCTCCCACATCTGGAGCATGGGACACGCTCGAGCGCTGCGATTCGCTTTGTGCTCGGCTTCCTAGAGCCATTTGGTGGTATTGCAGGGGGGGAGGAGGAGGAGGAGGAGGAGGAGGAGGATGGAGGGGGGTGGGGGTGGGGGTTTTCTGCCTCCCTGCTCCCGGAATAAACCTGGCTGGAGAGAAGCTGGGGGCAGGGTGATAAATGCAGCCTGTGGGGAGGGGGGGGAAAAAATAAATAGAAAATCTCGGATTTCTCTTCTTAATGCAGGGCCAATCGTGGCTGGGGAGCAGGTTTGGAAAGGGCTGCTTTTGGGGAGGGGTGTTTTTCTGTGGAGGGAGCAGCCAGGGATGGGGGAAGGGGGAAGGGGGGTGGGGGCAGGGCAGACAACGTCAGGCAGGGAGGCAGGGACAGTTCTCCCCCCCTCCCCCCATCGCTGCTGAGGGCAGAGGGGAGGTTTCCCTACCCAAACCCCAAACCTGGAGCAATGATGGGAGATGGGAAGCAGGGATCTGGGTGCTGGCTGAGCGGTGGTGCCCAGCATGGATGCTGCAGCCTTCCTCTGGAGTGACAGCGCTGAAGGGGGGATGGGGGGGGGGTGGGATGGGGGGTGGGAAGGTTGGTGGGGCTGAAGTTTGGGTTTGGCACCCCTGTGAGAAGATATCAGGGCTGCTGGGGCTTGGGGTGGGCTCTGGCTGGCGTTAACACCCTGCCCTTCTCTCTCCCCCATCCCCACCTTCCTTCTCTCCCCCATCCCCTCCTTTCCTTTCTCCCCCCATCCCCACCTTCTCTCCCCCATCCCCACCTTCTCTCCCCCATCCCCACCTTCCCTCCCCCATCCCCACCTTCCCTCCCCCATCCCCACCTTCCTTCCCTCCCCCATCCCCACCTTCCTTCCCTCCCCCCATCCCCACCTTCCTTCCCTCCCCCATCCCCACCTTCCTTCTCTCCCCTATCCCCTCCTTCCTTCTCTCCCCCATCCCCTCCTTCCTTCCCTCCCCCATCCCCTCCTTCCTTCCCTCCCCCATCCCCTCCTTCCTTCTCTCCCCATCCCCTCCTTCCTTCTCTCCCCATCCCCTCCTTCCTTCTCTCCCCCATCCCCTCCTTCCTTCTCTCCCCCATCCCCTCCTTCCTTCTCTCCCCATCCCCTCCTTCCTTCTCTCCCCATCCCCTCCTTCCTTCTCTCCCCCATCCCCTCCTTCCTTCTCTCCCCCATCCCCTCCTTCCTTCTCTCCCCATCCCCTCCTTCCTTCTCTCCCCTATCCCCTCCTTCCTTCTCTCCCCATCCCCTCCTTCCTTCCCTCCCCCATCCCCTCCTTCCTTCCCTCCCCCATCCCCTCCTTCCTTCTCTCCCCATCCCCTCCTTCCTTCTCTCCCCCATCCCCTCCTTCCTTCTCTCCCCCATCCCCTCCTTCCTTCTCTCCCCCATCCCCTCCTTCCTTCTCTCCCCCATCCCCTCCTTCCTTTTCTCCCCCCACCCCCACCTTCCTTCTCTCCCCCATCCCCACCTTCTCTCCCCCATCCCCACCTTCTCTCCCCCATCCCACCTCCCCCATCCCCACCTCCCCTCCTCCATCCCCACCTTCCCTTTCTCTCCCATCCCCACCCCCACCTTCCCTCTCTCCCCATCCCCACCTCCCCTCCCCCATCCCCTCCTTCCCTCCCCCGCTGCCTCTGGCATCCCCCACAGAAGCTGCTGACGGCAACTCGACCCTGGGGGGTGGGACGGGCACCATGGGGCTGAGCGCCCGCTACGGCCCGCAGTTCACCCTGCAGCACGTCCCGGATTACCGGCAGAACGTCTACATCCCGGGCAGCACCGCCACCCTCACCGGCGCCGCCGGCAAGCGCGATGCCAAGGGCTCCTCGGGGGGCAGCAAGAAGAAAGCCGGGAAGAAGGAGAAGAAATAGAGGAGGAGGAGGAGGAAGAGGAGACCTTCGAGCTACAGGGCAGCCGGCTCCAGCACTCCCCACACCAACCCCCCCAAGCCCGGGCTGGAGGACGAATGTGGCTTTCTTCTTAATTACCCGTTATTAACCCTCATTAGCTGCTCCTCTGTATGTGATGCAAAAAGCAGGAATGTATCTCCTCATCCATCCCCCGGGGCTGCGAGCAGGGGGCTGGCTGCTCCTAGGCCCTGGTGATGGAAGGGGACCTGGAAAGCTCAAGTGAACCCAAACAAGTGCCCTCTGAATACCTGCTGGGGGTTTAGAATGATCCCTCTGGTACCAGAATATGCAAGGGCAGAAGGGAAGGGCTCCCTGCCACCCTCCTGGCTCCCATTTGTCCCCAGATAAAAGGCACAAGGCTTGTGCCTGGCTTTCACATGGTCTGATAAGGACACAAGGCTTGTGCTTGGCTTTCAGAAGGTCTGATAAAGGCACAAGGCTTGTGCCTGGCTTTCAGAAGGTCTGATAAGGGCACAAGGCTTGTGCTTGGCTTTCAGAAGGTCTGATAAGGGCACAAGGCTTGTGCTTGGCTTTCAGAAGGTCTGATAAAGGCACAAGGCTTGTGCTTGGCTTTCAGAAGGTCTGATAAAGGCACAAGGCTTGTGCCTGGCTTTCAGAAGGTCTGATAAGGGCACAAGGCTTGTGCTTGGCTTTCAGAAGGTCTGATAAAGGCACAAGGCTTGTGCCTGGCTTTCAGATGGTCTGATAAAGGCACAAGGCTTGTGCCTGGCTTTCAGATGGT
The DNA here is from genome assembly GCA_022605955.1 of Rallus limicola. Taxonomy (NCBI): domain Eukaryota; kingdom Metazoa; phylum Chordata; class Aves; order Gruiformes; family Rallidae; genus Rallus; species Rallus limicola. Next base: position 7,661 of record JAKCOZ010000955.1, read on the forward strand.
CTGATAAAGGCACAAGGCTTGTGCCTGGCTTTCACATGGTCTGATAAAGGCACAAGGCTTGTGCTTGGCTTTCAGAAGGTCTGATAAAGGCACAAGGCTTGTGCTTGGCTTTCAGAAGGTCTGATAAAGGCACAAGGCTTGTGCTTGGCTTTCAGATGGTCTGATAAAGGCACAAGGCTTGTGCTTGGCTTTCAGACAGTCTGATAAAGGCACAAGGCTTGTGCTTGGCTTTCAGAAGGTCTGATAAAGGCACAAGGCTTGTGCCTGGCTTTCAGATGGTCTGATAAAGGCACAAGGCTTGTGCCTGGCTTTCAGATGGTCTGATAAAGGCACAAGGCTTGTGCTTGGCTTTCAGATGGTCTGATAGGGACACTAGGCTTGTGCCTGGCTTTCAGAAGGTCTGATAAAGGCACAAGGCTTGTGCTTGGCTTTCAGATGGTCTGATAAAGGCACAAGGCTTGTGCTTGGCTTTCACATGGTCTGATAAAGGCACAAGGCTTGTGCTTGGCTTTCAGAAGGTCTGATAAAGGCACAAGGCTTGTGCCTGGCTTTGCCCAGTGTAAATAATTTTAATGAGGATCTTTTAATTTATAGAGCTTTGATCTCTTTTTTTTATATATTTTTTTTTTTTTTTTGGGGGGGGGGAGGGGGTGAGGGAGAGAGGAAGGAAAAGGAGGTTCCCAGCTTAGAGCCCTCCCTCCAGATCTTTGCTCTTAAACTTTGCCCTTAATAAACCCCCCCTCTTCCCCCACCCCCCCCCCTTGCTTCATACCAGCCATGGGGCTTTGTGGCTGGGGAGCTGGCAGGGAGTGCTTCAGTTCCTGCTCCCCTCTTACCTGGGATCATTACAAAACCCCAAGTGTTTCCCATGGCACGAGTCCAAGGGGAAGCTGCACCCTGCACCCTCCCCTCTCCTTGTCCTTTTCCAAAAGTACAACCACCCACGGCCTGAAAATATCAGCCAACCCCCCCCCCCCACCCCCCCCCCCTGCCCGCTCTCCCCCAGCAGCCCCCCAAAAAACCCCCCCCATCCTCCTCCTCCTCAATGCCTGAGAGGTAGGGAACTCAATGAGGAGCGTGCCCCCAGCTGCCCTGCTGGCTCCCAGGGTCTCCAAGGAGCAGACACATCTCCCCCCTTCTTCCTCATGGGGAATATTTATATGTACAGTCAGTGTTCTTCTGGAAGCTAAGAGAGGCTCACACCCCCCACCCCTGCAGCCAGCCACCTGTCTGGCTCAGTTGTGTCCCCCCACCTCCCCAAGGGGACCAGGGGGGTGATGTGTGTCCCCCCCCCCCCTGCATGCCCACCCTTGGCCCCACGCCTGCCCTGAGCTCCACAGCCCTTGCATGCCCACGGTGTGAGCGCACCAGGCAGCTGCCCGAGCTGGGGCTGCCTTGGGAAGGGGATGGGTGGGGGGTAAGGGGTGTGTGTGTGTGTGGGGGGAAGGATGGGTTCAGTGGGATGGGGAGACTTGTTGCTTCTTATTTGGGGTCTGCACCTTAAATAAGGGGTTGTTTGGGGGGGTCTCACCCACAGGGGTGGGACCCACAGAGCTGCTGGTGACTGAGTAAGTGATGGTTGGTTTGGTGGCACTTGGGGACCCAAGGGCTGGGGCTGAGCGCAGGGTGATGCTGAGAAGCCAGAGGACCAGGGTGACAAGTGCTGTGGGGAAAGGGGGTGTCACCTGGAAGGGGGTGATGCTCCTGCTGGCGTTGGGCTTCCCACCCCAGCGAGGGAATTGAAGGATGAGGAGCAGTTTCTCCACGTGCCCATCACCCTTGAGCCGGGCCAGCTCCCCTTATCAAAGCAGCCCTGACCTCCCCCACCCCAGGAGTCAGGGTTTGGGGGGGGGGAGTGAGCAAGGAGAGGGGGGCTTTGAGCAGCCAAAGGCATGAGCAGGGCTGTGGGTGAGCAGGAAGGGCCAGCACCGGGTCTCCCAGGCTGGGGGGGGGGCGGGTGGGGGGGTTGAAGGGGGAGGGGTGTGTATATTGAGGGGGGAGGGGGGAGGTGTATGGTTTTTTAACCTTTTTTAATCACTAACCCATAACTCACCGAGCAGACCCAGCCCTCTCAGCCAGGCTCACCCCCCCCCCCACCACACACACCCCCTATTCCCCAAACCCAGGGCAGCAGGAGCACCCACCCTTGGCTCATCCAGACCTGCACTGGGAGCCGTCCCCACCCTTGTCCCCCACAGCTGCCACCCGCCCCCCCATCCACCCCCCCTCCCCAACACCCCCCCATCCCCCAAAACGCTGTAGCTGAGTAGTTGTCTTTATATTTCTTTGGAAGCTGCACCCTGAGGTAGCCTAGCCAGTGTCGTGTAGTTAGTGGCGTGTTATTTTTCAGCCCCAGTAACTAACTTGTGGACACCAGTACCCCCAGTTTCTTGGCTGTACCCTGTTTCCCTGTGCTCTGTGCTCTGCGTGTCCGTGAAATGAGATGCACCACCTCTGCCCTTTCCATGTGTCTAATATTGGATTATACTTATATATTATATATATGCTTATATCCTTCTTATACCCATGTAGACCAACATGTCCATGCAAGTTTTATACTCTAATATTTATATTGCTATTGCTTTGGCTTTTGCTTTTCCTCTTCCTTTTCCTTTTTTTCTTTTTCTCTTTCTCTTCCTTTTCCTTTTCCTTTTTCTCTTTCTTTTTATTTTCCTTTTCCTTTTTATTTTCCTTTTCCTTTTTATTTTCCTTTTCCTTTTCCTCTTCCTCTTCCTTTTGCTTTTATCTTTATTTTCTTTTTCCTTTTCCTTTTTCTCTTTCCCTTCCTTTTCCTCTTCCTTTTCCTATTCCTCTTTATTTTCCTTTTCCTTTTAACCTTTCTCTTTCTTTCTTTACATTTTCCTCTTCCTTTTCCTCTTCCTTTTCCTCTTTATTTTATTTTCCTTTTCCTTTTTATCTCTTTCTTTACATTTTCCTCTTCCTTTTCCTCTTCCTTTTCCTTTTCCTCTTTATTTTCCTTTTCCTTTTAATATTTTTCTTTACATTTTCCTCTTCCTTTTCCTCTTCCTTTTCCTCTTTATTTTCCTTTTCCTTTTCCTTTTCCTTTTTACCTTTCTCTTTATCTTTCTTTACATTTTCCTCTTCCTTTTCCTCTTCCTTTTCCTTTTCCTCTTTATTTTCCTTTTCCTCTTCCTCTTCCTTTTCCTTTTATCTTTATTTTCCTTTTTCCTTTTCCTTTTATCTTTATTTTCCTTTTTCCTTTTCCTTTTATCTTTATTTTCCTTTTTCCTTTTCCTTTTTTTTCTCTTTCTTTCTCTTTCTCTTTTTTATCTTTTTCTCTTTATTTTTCTTTTTCTTTTTCTTTTTTGTTTCTTTGGGAAAAAAAAAAATTAATAAAATGGTTTCTTCTCAATAATTGGTGTTTTCATTCCCATGGGAAGGAGAGAAGGGAAGGGGAGGGGAGGGGAAGGGAGGGGAGGGAGGGGCATCACCATGCTGCCTCCTGAGCTGAGGGGTGCTGGTGGGGGTGGTGGTTCAGGCATCAGCTGGGCTCTGGTGGTGGGGATGCTGTTGGGAACAGCTCTTTCCCTGTGGCCTCAAGGCCTGAGGGGGCCACAGCTGCTCTTCCAGCCCTGAGGGGATCCCATCACCCTTCCCATCACTGGCAGGGATCTCTTTTCCCTTCCCCAGTCCTGGGAGGGGGGGTGGGGGTGGGTGGTCACCCAGCCCCACCAGCACGACTCTCCCCCAACCCCACCTCTCACAGCTCCCTGCTCGGTGCTGGAGGAGGAGCAGATGGGCTGGGGGGGGGGTGGGGGTGGTGGTGGGGGGGATCAGGCACTTTAATTGGGGTGTCCAGGCCAAGACAAGACACCCCCCACCTCTCCTCCCCCTCCCCCACCTGCGAGGGGGAGGGGGTTGGGGGGTTGGGGGAGAAAAGGGCTGGTGGCTCAGGGTGTCACTGAGGGGGAAATAAGCTGCTGCTGGCCAGATGGGAGGGGGAGGGGGGGCAGAGGAGCCATGGGAGACAGACAGACAGACACAGACAGACACAGGGCCTGGGGGGAGTGGCCTGGCCCTTTTCCCCCATTAGCCCAGGGTGGGGCCCAGCTCCCCTCCCCATATTCCCCCCCTGTGTCCTCACATGTCCCACGTGTCATCATGTGTCCCCACTGCCCCCTCCCCCCCCATCCCTTGTGTCCCTCCCCCAATATCCCCAAGTGTCCCTTACACCCCCCCCTTGCCTTGTCCCCCCCTTACATCCCCAGGTCCCCCCCATGTCTGTTCCCCCCCAACTCCCCATCTCAACGCCCCCCCCCCCCCCAATCCCCAGGTCCCCCCACATGCCTGCCATGATACCCCCACTCCCAAGCCCCCCCTGTGTCCCCCCCCCAAACTCCCCCATGACTCCCCTCCATCCCCAAGCCCTCCCCACATCCCCAGGCCCCCCCATCCCCCCTGTGTGTGTCCTGTGTGTCCCCCCCCCAGTGCCCCCATCCAGGCTGCAGCTCCGTGGCTTCCACCCCTCCAGGAGCCCCCCCAAAATTGCCCTCCCACACAGAGAGAGTGGATTCCCACCAGAGCAGCCTCCTTTGGGGCAGCTGGTCCCAGAGCACAGGGGAGGGGGTGTGGGTGGGTTGAGGGGGTCAGGGTGGTGACAGGGACCCCTGTACCCTCTGCCCCACACCTGGAGCACACTGGGCTCCAGGCACACTGGGCACACTGGGCACACTGGTGGATGGGGATCGATCCCATCCACCCACCACTAATTAGGGAGGGTGGGCAGGGCTGGGGGCTGCCAGGGGGACACCCAGCTCCTGCCCCAGGTAGGGTGCCATGGTCCCAAGGGCACTGCTGTTCCCTGTGCCCACTGAGCTGGGCCATGGGGGTGTGGGTGGAGGAGGAGGGGATGGTCCAACCAGAGGGTCCCCACCTGAGTGACATATCCCCCCCCCCCCCCAAACTGTTGGGGAGCAAAGAGGCTCTGCAGAGCTGGTGCAGTGTGAGCAGGCTCGTTTTATTGCTCAGGCTCCTTTGAGTTCTCTTCTCTGCCACATTCAAACCACCCAGGGGCACTGGGAATACTGGGAAGGGGAAGGCACAGAGACATGATTAATTAGCACTGATGAAGGGAACCCGGTCAGCCATGCTAATTAGCAGGGACACTGTGGGTGTGGGTTAGGGGGTTCCCTGAGCTGGGGTGATGAGAGGAGGGAGGTTGATACACACAGAGCCCATGGCTCCCAGTAATACATCCACGGTATGGGACTGGGAGGGGGGGTGAGGAGGTGGTGTTTGGGAGGGGGGTGGTGGGGGCAGGCTGCTCTGCAGGCAGCTGAGCTGGGAAAGCCCTTGGTGGTGCAGGAACAGGTCACACCCGTGCTGGAGAGCCTGTTTCCCTTCCTGGGGGGACTGTCACCAGCTCGCTGCTGGTGGGGCTGGAGCCTGGAGATGCTGTGGGCAGTGATGGCCTGTGGTGGATTTGGCCCTGGCCAGAGGCCCACCAAGCTGCTTGCTCACTCCCCCCTTCAGCTGAAAAGGGGAGAAAATATGTTTTTGGAGGCTTAGGCCCTGAGCTAAGGCCAGAGGGGTCACTCTGCAATCAGTGCAATGGGCAAAACAGACTCACAGAATAAAGGAAAGAAAAGTGATTGATTCCAACCACGACTGATCCACCCAGGGAACTGGGATGAGATGAGAGTGAGAAGCAGCCAGGTCTCACAGTGCCTTCCCCACACCCCTCCCCTTCTTAGCAAACTCAAACCTCATCACCAGTTTACTCCCTTCTTCCCAACCCCCAGCATGGTGCACAGAGGGGCAGGGAATGGGCAGTGAGGGGGTTCAGTCTGTTCCACCTGAGCTGTCTTCTGTCTCAGCTGGGGGGGGCATTCCACACACACTGTGGTGGGTGAGCCCTGGCCAAAGGCCAGACACCCACCAAAGTCAGTCCATCACCCCCCTTCTGAGTGGGACAGGGGAGAAATAACATCATTGGGCAGCTCAAGGGGCAAACTGGTTAATGATGTGGGCAAACCAGACCCAGCACAGAGTGCAGGAGAGAAAGGGATCTCATTGATCACACTAAAGAGAAAAACAGTGGAAAGGAACCAGTCAGGAGCAACCAACAGTCTGGAAACAAATGCACCCAGGCAAACACTTTCCTCCCCCCCACTCCCTCCTCAGCAGCTGGAGTTAGAAGTTTGCTCCCTTCTTCCCTCCCGGTCGCAGCCCAGGAGGGGCAGGGACTGGGGAAATGGGGGTCTGGGGAACACCTTCCCCCCACCCCTCCATTCTAAAGCAGACTGCCCTTTAGCCAGGAGTTGGCTCCCTTCTTCCCCTCTCCAGCTCACAGCACAGGACAGGGGGGCAGGGACTGGGAGATGGGGGCTGCGGTCAGTCCCTTGCCAGTTGGTTCCCTTCTCGGCCAGGCTGGGGGCATCCATCCCACACAGCCTCCCCCTGCTGCACCCCAGGATCTCACCCAGGAGAGCCAGTCCTCCAGGAACTTTCTCCAAGGCAAATCTCTTCCCACCAGGCTTCATCTCTGCTCTGGCAGCAACAAATCAGTGTCTCTCAGTCCCAGCCCTGCACGGGGCTGTGATGCCTCCCCCAGCAAACCTGTCTGGCTCATCTCTGTAGGTTGCTGATGCTGGCAGGGGCTCATCCCAACGTCAGTCACGGCATCTTCTCTATGTCTCCCCCGGCTCCATCCAGCGTGGAGCCTCTCCCCCGGGCAGGTTGGGTCTCTGCCTCCTCCATGGCTCCTCTCCACCGGCTGCTCCACGGGCTGCAGGGGCATCTCTCCTCTGGCACCTGGGTGCCTCCTCCCCCAGCCTTCCTGGCCTTTGGTGTGTGCCAACTGCTTATATCTATATGCAAATAGACATCCCAGTGCCATGAACGGGCCAAAATCGGGGTCTTCCTGGCACTCCATGTTCTGGGGGAGTCTTTGTCTCCTGTATGTGACTCTCAGAGGCGCTATCAGCAGCCTGCAGAAGATTCCAGCAGCCATTCTCTGCCAGACCTGGCCCTCTTTCAGTAGCCAACTATGCACAACTGTGACACACACACACACACACCCCCCACCCTCACACACACACACACACACACACACACCCACACACACTCTTCCCTTACCGGCGCCGTGGGGTCCCACCCACACCAGAGTCATATCCAGGGACTCCTGCAGCCTGAGTCTTCTCCATGGGGGAGTCACCTCCTCCCCACAGGCCTCTCAGCAGGACTCCCCTCCATCGGGGAGTCACCTCCTCCCCACAGGCCTCTCAGCAGGACTCCCTTCCATTGGGGAGTCACCTCCTCCCCACAGGCCCCTCAGCAGGACTCCCTTCCATCGGGGAGTCACCTCCTCCCCACAGGCCTCTCAGCAGGACTCCCTTCCATTGGGGAGTCACCTCCTCACCACAGGCCTCTCAGCAGGACTCCCCTCCATGGGTTCTGACACTTGGCCCCGGGCTCCCCCGGCCTGGCTCCCCCAGAGTCACAAGTCCCCCCGGCCAACCTGCTGAGGCCTGGATCAATCTCTGCACAGGGTGGAGATGTCTCTGCTCCCCGTCCTCATCCATGGGCTGTGAGGGGACATCCCACTTCACCATGGTCTTCTCCACGAGCTGCAGGGGAAACTTTCTCTCCACATTCCTTCCCCCCCTTCTCCTCCTGGGCCTGGCCTTGGCTCTGGGTGCAGCTGGTCACATCTTCCCACTCTCCATGCCGGTGGCAGTGCCCCAGCCAGGAAGTTTTTTCTCCAACATGTGACTCCCAGAGGCGCTGTGAATCCATCTGGGATTGCTCAGAGGTGACTCTGGCCTTGAATTGGCCAGTTTACTGTCTGCAACTCACACCAAACTGTGACTGCTGCTTTGCAGAAGCCATCCCAAAGCACAGCTCCACCAAACTGACATGGCCCCATATCAGTAGCTTGCAGGACCTTTGTTCTCAGCAGTCACTTGTTTTGGCCAGCTGACCTCCAGAGCCAAACCAAAAACAACAGGGGAAAAAAAATTAAAGAAAAAAAATCCAAAACATTGAGCAAGCCTCGTGTTCCATGGGATTTATGAGCTGAGCTGACCCCCTGGCTGCTTGGCCCTGGGGAGGGCAGGGAGGGGAGCTGGCACCCAGCCCACTGACGTGGTCCTTGGCATCAGGCTGTGGTCACAGGCTGAGTCCCCTGTGAGCAGCTCCTCCAGCTGTGACCTCACCCAGCAAAGAGAGTACAGGGGGAGGAGGAGGGAGGGGGGGGGAATCACCAAAACCCATCTGATGTCTGCCCAGTTCCATCCCGTTCACCCCTCAGGGTCCCCAGAGGGAGTTGGGAAGTTGTTCCAGGTCTGAAATGGAGACCAGGAGCTGAGGGGTTAACCCAGGCTTTGTGTTTCTGTGCCAAGAGTGGAAACCCCAGGGAGCTGAGGGCATGGGGGGGGCTTCTCCTCCCATAACCACACGGTCAGGAGGGCAGCCCAGGGTGTCAGAAAGGACTGGTGGTGCTTGGGGCGGGTAGAAAAGGTCTTGAAAGGGGCTCGCTGGGGCAGCGGGTGCAAACAGGAGGGGAGACCTGTGTGAGTAGCAGGGTGATGTGGTGGGACAGCCCCCCAGCCCCCCCCCTAACACCCCCTGGGAGCTGATTTCCCCTGCCCCAGCTGGCTCCTCTCACAGCCTGACATCCCCCAGTGGGGCTGAGAGGTGTTTCGTCATCCTTCCTGCTCTGCAACCCCAATGCCCCAGGCTGGGAGTTATTTTATTGTCCTTTTTAACAGCTTAAGCCCAGCCTGTGGAGTAAAATTTGCCTCTTGCTGGCTGTAGCCCCGTGATGGTGGTGATGGGGAGGGTGGAGGGTGTGCACTGCCTGCCCTGTGACACCCCGCTGGGTCATGGTGGCTGCCAAGAGCCCATCCCTCCCTCCCTCCCTCCATCCCTTCCTTCCTTCCTCCCTCCCTCCCTCCCTCCCTCCCTCCCTCCCTCCCTCCCTCCCTCCCTCCCTCCTTCCATCCCTCCCTCCTTCCATTCCTCCCTCCATCCATCCCTCCATCCCTCCCTCCCTCCCTTCATCCATCCATCCATCCATCCATCCATCCATCCATCCATCCATCCCTCCCTCCACCCCTCCCTCCCTCCCTCCCTCCCTCCCTCCCTCCATTCCTTCCTCCCTCCCTCCATTCCTCCCTCCCTCCCTTCATCCATCCCTCCCTCTTTCCCTCCCTCTTTCCCTCCCTCCCTTCATCCATCCATCCCTCCATCCATCCCTCCCTCCTTCCCTCCTTCCCCCCCTCCTTCCCTCCCTTCCTCCTTCCATCCCTCCCTCCCTCCATCCCTCCATCCATCCCTCCCTCCATCCCTCCCTCCATCTCTCCCTCCCTCTATCCTTTCCTCCATCCATCCCTCCATCCCTCCCTCCATCCCTCCCTCCATCTCTCCCTCCCTCTATCCTTTCCTCCATCCATCCCTCCATCCCTCCCTCCATCCATCCCTCCATCCCTCCCTCCATCCATCCCTCCATCCCTCCCTCCATCTCTCCCTCCCTCCATTCATCCCTCCATCCCCCCACCCAGCCAGGGAGCAGGACCAGCCTTCAGCTGCTCTCTGGGCTGCAGACCAGGACATGAGGGGAATTCACCCTTTCACAGCCACTGTCTCCTCATGGCAGCCTCTGCCTCGTCCTGGCCTGAGCTGGTTGGAGCCTGCTCTGTCTGTCTGTCTGTCTGCCTGCCTGTCCTTCCCCACAGGAGAGTGTCCTCACCCCACCTGGGTGTCACAGAAGATCTGACTGCAGCCAAGACCTGAAGTCGTGGAGCAGAGGAGGGGGAGGCAGAGGAAGGAGGGGGGTGGCAGGCAGGGTGAAGGCAGATCAAGCAGAGTGGGGAGATGCTGCTGTTGGGCCACGGTGTGGCTGGAGGGGCTCAGCTCCAAGGGGACACTGCTGTCCCCCCCCCCCCCCCCTACCCACCCCAGAGCCCACTGGCTGTGCTGGCACTTGCTGGGCCCCTGTGCTGCTGAGGGTGGGACCTGCCAAGGTCACTGTCACTGAGCTGCTGGTGGAGGGACCAGCCCGTGTGCTTGGTCCCTGGGGTGGATGCAGCCTCTCCAGTCAGGAACTCTGCTCCCCCAGTGCCCAGTGCTGCCCCCACCCCTCCCCAAACCATCCCTGGGGGTACCCAGCTGGGCAGGGCTAATTCCCTCATGGATGCTCCCCAGTCCCCATCACCCCTTTCCCCCCACCCCCCCAGGGACTTTGGGAACCCCCAGCCAAAAGAAGTCCCCCCAGAGGAACCCTGGGTGACAGAGCCCTCTGGGCCCAGGGAAGGGAAAGCAGGAGGTGAAGCTGTGTGCCCAGAGGGATGTGCCCCTTGGTGTCACCCCAAGTGAAGGGCTTTGGGGTGCAGGGCACAGCCAGGAGGACGTCACATGGGGGGCTTGGACCCCCCTCCCTGGAGATAAATCGAGGGGGATGGGATGGGAGCCAGGGAGGGAGAGCAGCCAGACAGGAGGGGAGGAAGAGGAAGAAGCAGACAAAGCTGCTTTGTGCAGGGCAGCAGCTGGGGGTGGGGGTGGGGGTGGGGTGGAAAGGGGGAAGGAGGGGCCCTGTGGGTGTCAGATGAGGGACACTGGGCTGGCTCCTTCCAACCCCATGGTCCCCTAGTTGGGGTGCAGGAAGAGCATATGGTTGGTGCTGTTGATAAATTACAGAGCCACACCATTTTAAAGCTGGTGGCTTCCCAGCTCCACCCCACCCCTGATCCTCTGGTGCAGCTTGTGCTGTACAACACACACATGAACCCACCAGGACGTGGAGGGGGCTCAGCAATCAATACAGACATCTTTGGGGGGGGGGGGGGGTGGATGCAATCAAAGGCTGCCCCAGCCCAGCTTCCCTCCATCCCCCTCCCCCCCAGTCCCTCTGCTGGGGCCCAGTGCCAGCTTTAGGCAATTATTTTATCCCAGCTCTTCTTATTTTCCCTGTTTTCATAGGACAAGCTGGGTGCCTCGAGCTGTAGGGCACCCCAGGAGCCCCCCCCTTCCTGCCCCACTACCCCAATTCAGGGCCTCCTGCTCCCCAATTAGCAACTTGGCCTTGAGGAGGTCACCCAAAGGCTGCTAAAAAAACCCAACAGCCCCACCCCCAAACTGGGATTTGACACAAAGTGGGGCAATCAGATCCCTGCCCTCATTTTCCAGTGATCCCAGAGGCTCCCTGTGTGTCCATGTGCACAGGGACCAGCTCCCCACAGCCCTGTGGAGCCAGTGCCAGCTGGCCCTGTCCCCTCTCCTGTGTCCCCCTCTCCTGTGTCCCCCTCTCCTGTGTCCCCCTCTCTTGTGTCCCCCTCTTCCCTCTCTCCTGTGTCACCCTCTCCTGTGTCCCCCTCTCTTGTGTCCCCTTCTCCCTCCTCTCCTGTGTCCCCCCCTCCTGTGTCCCACTCTCCCCCCCTCTCCTGTGTCCCCCTCTCCCCCCTCTCCTGTGTCCCCTTCTCCTGTGTCCCCCTCTCCCCCCTCTCCTGTGTCCCCCTCTCCCCCCTCCTGTGTCCCCTTCTCCTGTGTCCCACTCTCCCCCCTCTCCTGTGTCCCCTTCTCCTGTGTCCCCCTCTCCTGTGTCCCCCCCCTCCCCCCTCTCCTGTGTCCCCCTCTCCCCCCTCCTGTGTCCCCTTCTCCTGTGTCCCCCTCTCCCCCCTCTCCTGTGTCCCCCTCTCCTGTGTCCCCCTCTCCCCCCTCTCCTGTGTCCCCCTCTCCTGTGTCCTCCTCTCCTGTGTCCCCCTCTCCTGTGTCCCCCCCTCCTGTGTCCCCCTCTCCCCCCTCCTGTGTCCCCCTCTCCTGTGTCCCCCTCTCCTGTGTCCCCTTCTCCTGTGTTTCCCTCTCCCCCTCTCCTATGTCCCCCTCTCCTATGTCCCCCTCTCCTGTGTCCCCCTCTCCCCTCTCCTGTGTCCCCCTCTCCCCCCTCTCCTGTGTCCCCCTCTCCCCCTTCCTGTGTCCCCTTCTCCTGTGTCCCCCTCTCCCCCCTCTCCTGTGTCCCCCTCTCCCCTCTCCTGTGTCCCCCTCTCCTGTGTCCCCCTCTCCCCCCTCTCCTGTGTCCCCCTCTCCCCCCTCCTGTGTCCCCTTCTCCTGTGTCCCCCCTTCCCCCCTCTCCTGTGTCCCCCTCTCCCCCTCTCCTGTGTCCCCTTCTCCTGTGTCCCCCTCTCCCCCCCTCTCCTGTGTCCCCCTCTCTCCCCCCCTCTCCTGTGTCCCCCTCTCCTGTGTCCCCCCCCTCCTGTGTCCCCCTCTCCCCCCTCCTGTGTCCCCCTCTCCTGTGTCCCCCTCTCCTGTGTCCCCTTCTCCTGTGTTTCCCTCTCCCCCTCTCCTATGTCCCCCTCTCCTATGTCCCCCTCTCCTGTGTCCCCCTCTCCCCTCTCCTGTGTCCCCCTCTCCCCCCTCTCCTGTGTCCCCCTCTCCCCCTTCCTGTGTCCCCTTCTCCTGTTTCCCCCTCTCCCCCCTCTCCTGTGTCCCCCTCTCCCCTCTCCTGTGTCCCCCTCTCCTGTGTCCCCCTCTCCCCCCTCTCCTGTGTCCCCCCTCTCCCCCCTCCTGTGTCCCCTTCTCCTGTGTCCCCCTCTTCCCCCTCTCCTGTGTCCCCCTCTCCCCTCTCCTGTGTCCCCCTCTCCTGTGTCCCCCTCTCCCCCCTCTCCTGTGTCCCCCTCTCCCCCCTCCTGTGTCCCCTTCTCCTGTGTCCCCCCTTCCCCCCTCTCCTGTGTCCCCCTCTCCCCCTCTCCTGTGTCCCCCTCTCCTGTGTCCCCCTCTCCCCCCCTCTCCTGTGTCCCCCTCTCCCCCCTCCTGTGTCCCCTTCTCCTGTGTCCCCCTCTTCCCCCTCTCCTGTGTCCCCCTCTCCCCCTCTCCTGTGTCCCCCTCTCCTGTGTCCCCCTCTCCTGTGTCCCCCTCCCTCCCCCCTCTCCTGTGTCCCCTTCTCCTGTGTCCCCCTCTTCCCCCTCTCCTGTGTCCCCCTCTCCCCTCTCCTGTGTCCCCCTCTCCTGTGTCCCCCTCTCCCCCCCTCTCCTGTGTCCCCCTCTCCTGCATCCCCCTCTCCTGCAAGGGAGCCAGGGAACAGGCAGGGACCTTTTGGGACATAGGTCTGGCCACGTCACCCCCAGGCTGTGCCTCTGGGACACAGGGAAGGCACACAGGACCCAGGATGGGGAGATGCTGGTGGCAGCTCGCTGCAGCAGGAGGGGCTGGAGCAGTTCCAGGGGAAACTGAGGCTCCCCTGGTCTCAACCCAGGGAGGATGGGGAGGGGGGGATGGGACACAGGGGCCACTCCCCACTGCAGGTAAGGCCAGTGCTGCCCTGGGCAGGAGGGGTGGCAGCTGACTGCAGGGGGATTTGGACCCCTACCAGGAGGTGCCAGCAGGATGAGGAAGGCTGCCCAGGCTTGGGTGTCCATGTGTGAAGGACACAGCCTTTCACCCTCAGCTCCAGCCAGCCCCAGCCCCCCAAGGACAAACTCCTCCTGTGCCACCAAGCCATCTGGGAGAAAGCATCCTTCATCCCTGCAGGGCAGGAGGGAGCTGCAGCCTGGCCAGCTTCTGCCTGGCTGCACCTCTGAACTCAGCCATCAGCCAGGCCAGTGCTGCTCCTAGGAGAGACCAAGGGCAGGAGGAACCCTGCATGGGGCCACGAGGAGGGATGCTGCTGTCACAGAGCTGCCACATCCCTAGGAACACCTTTGGGGACAGTCAGAGCTCGAGCAGTGTGACCAGGGCTCTGCTGAGTGGCAGTACCCATCACACCCATTTTGGGATGCTGAAGGTGGCTCCTGTCCTGTGGTTTCACCCAGGGGGGGTGTGTTGGAGCAGGGGAGAGGGGGCTCCACCTCTGGCCTCTCAGGCACCAGAACAAGTTTTCCAAGGGAGATATTTTTCTTTTCTGTGCAGGGAAAGAGGAGGGGAGGGGGTGGGGGGTGGGGGTGGGGGGTGTGTGTGTGGATTTGCAGCCTCCTCCTGGGAAGTGCTGGCAGCCCCCAGCCCAACACAGCCAGCCACGGTACCACTTCACCACCCCAGCAGCCCACCCCAAGCCAGAGAAGCTCCCTGCTCAGTGCCACAGCACTCCAGGCTCACCTCCCTGCCCCTGAGGTCACCACACAGAGCCCAAGAAAGTCAGGATTGTGGTTTTCTATCAAAACTAATGCTGACTTCCCCAATATGCAAAGTGCCACCATCCCAGGGTGCCACCAGAGCATCACTTCCCCCAGCTGTGGCTCCATGAAAAGGGCTTTATACAGAGGGAGAGGTTCCAGGAAAAGCAGAGCTCTCCAGGCTGCTCTGGGTGCAGCTCACGTAGCTCAGCTCTCTTTCATCTTGCAGCTTTCTGGGGCACTGGGCTGGGTGAAGGCAACTCCTCCCTGTGCACACAGCTGAGAGCCCAGCACCAGCCTCTCACTGGAGGGATGCAGCTCCCAGCCCTGCAAGGAGCCCTGGGATGCCCCACACATCGCAGGGGCAGAGGGGTTGATGCCTGAATGGTGCTACCTGCCCTTCCTGACTCCCTCATCCCTCTGGAAAGGGACTGATTGGGCTACCTGCCCTTCCTGACTCCCTCATCCCGCTGGAAATTAGCTCCTGCCTGCCCAAGCTCCTGCCTGCCCAAGCTCCTGCCTGCCCAAGCTCCTGCCTGCCCAAACCCCTGTCTCCCCAAACTCCTGTCTCCTCAAACTCCTGCCTGCCCAAACCCCTGTCTCCCCAAACTCCTGCCTGCCAGGCTCCTGCCTGCCCAGGCTCCTGCCTCCCCAAGCTCCTTCCTCCCCAGGCTCCTGCCTCCCCAGGCTCCTGCCTGCCCAAGCTCCTGCCTGCCCAAGCTCCTGTCTCCCCAAGCTCCTGTCTCCCCAAACTCCTGCCTCCCCAAGCTCCTGCCTGCCCAAGCTCCTGCCTCCCCAAGCTCCTGCCTGCCCAAGCTCCTGCCTCCCCAAGCTCCTGCCTCCCAAGCTCCTGCCTCCCCAAGCTCCTGCCTGCCCAAGCTCCTGCCTGCCCAAGCTCCTGCCTGCCCAAGCTCCTGCCTGCCCAAACCCCTGTCTCCCCAAACTCCTGTCTCCTCAAACTCCTGCCTGCCCAAACCCCTGTCTCCCCAAACTCCTGCCTGCCCAGGCTCCTGCCTGCCCAGGCTCCTGCCTCCCCAAGCTCCTTCCTCCCCAGGCTCCTGCCTCCCCAGGCTCCTGCCTGCCCAAGCTCCTGCCTCCCCAAGCTCCTGTCTCCCCAAGCTCCTGTCTCCCCAAACTCCTGCCTCCCCAAGCTCCTGCCTGCCCAAGCTCCTGCCTCCCCAAGCTCCTGTCTCCCCAAGCTCCTGCCTCCCCAAGCTCCTGCCTCCCCAAGCTCCTGCCTGCCCAAGCTCCTGCCCAACGCTGCCTCCCCAAGCTCCTGCCTGCCCAACCTCCTGCCTCCCAAGCTCCTGCCTCCCCAAGCTCCTGCCTCCCCAAGCTCCTGCCTCCCCAAGCTCCTGCCTGCCCAAGCTCCTGCCTGCCCAAGCTCCCTGCCCTTCCCCCAAGCTCCTGCCTGCCCAAGCTCCTGCCTGCCCAAGCTCCTGCCTCCCCAAGCTCCTGCCTGCCCAAACTCTTGCCTCCCCAAGCTCCTGCCTGCCCAGGCTCCTGTCTCCCCAGGCTCCTGCCTCCCCAGGCTCCTGCCTCCCCAAGCTCCTGCCTCCCCAAGCTCCTGCCTCCCCAAACTCTTGCCTCCCCCAAGCTCCTGCCTGCCAGGCTCCTGCCTGCCCTGGCTCAGAGATGTTTTTTTATGATTGGGAAGGGATGGCAGAAGGGAGGGAGACACACTCAGGAATATAAAGCAGCAGCTGAATTGCTGCCTGGCTGCTGCCAGCAGGAGAAATTAACTCCTTCAGGACTGAAAGGCTGTCCTGTTATCCCTCCCCCCCTCCAGCTCCTGAAATAGGAGGGCAGGGATGGGAAACCCAGCAGAGGAGACCCTGCTGAATACCTACACCAAACCCAGCACCCCTCTAGCACCCTCTCTGTACCCTGAAACTACCCCTCGCCCTGCCTGCACCCCCCCTTGCCCTGCTCCCCAGCCACAGCCCCACTCAGGGTCCCTTTCACCAGTGGGGCAGGGGGCATCGCTCCTGGGTTTGTCCCTCAGCCCCCCAAACCAGGCAAGCAAGAGGAGAAGGGGGCTGTGTGTGGGACACAGTGGGGATGGCACCTGCCCTGTGCACAGGGGGCCTGGCACAGGCAGGTCACAGGCAGAGCTGGGAAGGGACCAACAGCCTCCCAACCCAGACATGGACCATCTCCCAGGACATCCCCCCGGGCAGGGTGGGTGTTTCTCAGTGCCAGACCCGGGTGCAAGGGCCCTGGTGTGGGTCAGCCCCTCCGGGTGGTGTCAGGTCGCTGCTGCTGGGCTGCCCAAGAGCTGCTCTCCCCCCTCTCCCCAGCAGAGGTGAAGCAGCCTTTGGGTTGTGCAGGAGACACTGGGAGCATTCAGAGCTTCCAGGCTTTGTGCACGGATCCCCTTGGGGCAGAGGGCAGAAAGGAGGGAGGGTGAGGGGTGCCCTGTCCCCCCTCCTTCCCCCAGCTGCCAGCTTAGAGCTGAAAGAAACCCTGCACTCAATGCACGCCTTGTCCTCCTCCTTCCTCTGCAAGCCTTCCTCTGATCCAGCAGCCCCTCTCTTCCCCCAGCCCCTCACCCTGCACCCAGGCTCTCCCAGGTCCCTGCAGACCCCTCTCCAGCTCTCACTCCCTGCCCTGGCCAAACCCCTGCTCCCTCCCATCACCTCCCCTCCTTCTAAGTCCCCAACCCCCCTTCACTGACACTCTCTCATCTTTCCTCAGGCAGTGAATTCTCTCACATCCTCCCACCTTTCCCTTCCAGAAATGCCTTCCCATGCTTTTTTTTTTTAATCCCTGGAAGCTGAGAGCATCCCTGTGAAGAGGAGGGCTGTGAAACTGGAGCTTGCCATTTAAACCTGCCCCTCCCAGCTCCATTCAGGCTCTTTGTGGCTGAGACACAAGCATCTCCAGTTTATCACTTCACATGCCCCCTTCTTGTCCATTTTTTCTGCACTGAGCAGCCCCTGGTCTACCCCATCCTCCTCTCCCCCTCCCCTTTGTGATGCCCCTCCTCAGGCTGGGGAACCAGAACCACAGGCACCACGGGGCATTTCAAGCAAAATTTAGAAGAAAAAAATAAAATAAAATAAAATAAAATAAAATAAAATAAAATAAAATAAAATAAAATAAAGAGAAGCTACTGCTGTGGTTGCTTTTCTTTCCTCTCCTTCCTTGCCGGATTTGTGCATCCCTAAGGGGGTTGCCATGGACACCCCACAGAGCCTGGTCAGGTCAGAGCATCCCTTTGCCCACAGAGTTAAGGGGAAAGGCACAGAGGGAGAGGCTTTGAGATGCTGAAAGCACCTGGGTGAGGTCACAGAATCCCAGAATCACAGGGGTGGGAAGGGGCCTCCAGAGCCCATGGGGTCCAACCCCCTGCCAGAGCAGGGTCCCTAGGACAGGGCACACAGGGCGGTGTCCAGACAGGGCTGGAATCTCTCCAGAGAAGGAGACTCCACACCCCCTGGGCAGCCTGGCCCAGGGCTCCCTCACCCTCACTGGGGAAAAGTTCTTCCCCACATTGGGGGGGAACTCCCTGTGCTCCAACTTGAGCCCATCCCCCCTTGTCCTGTCCCCACAGACACTGAGAAGGGGCTGCCCATTCCCCCTGCATCCCCTGCTTAAGATAATGATAACCATTCATCAGGTCCCCCCTTAGTCTTCTTCTCTCCAGGCTGAACAGCCCCAGCTCCCTCAGCCTTTCCTCACAGGGGAGATGCTCCAGGCCCTTCAGCATCTCCCTGTCCCTCCTCTGGCCTCTCTCCAGGAGATCCCTGTCCCTTTGATCCCAGGGAGCCCAGCACTGGACACAACACTCCAGGTGGGGCCTGAGCAGGGCAGAGCAGAGGGGGAGGATCCCCTCCTGTGACACTTTGCCTTGGTTCCTGCTGGAACATTCTCAGAAACATCCCTACTCTTCACCAGCTTCCCCCTGGATTTGGTCTCCTGCCTTTTAGCTGGGCAAAGGCTGGATCAGCAGCCAGGCAGGGACCTCCCCTCCCACCCCCTGGGAGCTTTGGGGGACCCTACAGAACTGCAAGAGACCCCTTTGGAAATCCAGGTGGGCTTTATGGGCTTTGCTCCCAGCAGCAGGACCACTCTGGAGGTGCTGAACATGAGCAGTGTTTTGGGCAGTGAGTGTTTCAGGTCCAGCTGAGGGGTTGCTGGGCTGGGAAACCCATGGCCAAAGCCATGGTCATCCCCAGCAGCTCTGCCCTGAGGGTGCAGTGGCTCTGCAAAGGAAATCACAGGTTGGAAAAGAGCTTTAGGATCAAGTCCAACCATCCCTGTCCTCTACTAAACCAGACCCCTGAGCACCTCATCTCCCCATCTCTTAAACACCCCCAGGGCTGGGGACTCAGCCCCCTCCCTGGTGGAGGCTGGAGTGGCAAAACATTTCAGACAGACTCAGAAATCACTTCTTCCTTCCACAGGATACCCAGCCTTGCTGCTTGGCTAAAGGGCTGTGACCCCATCACCCCTGCTCAGCCTGGGGTTAACACCACCCAGGCCAACCATGAGCATCTCAACTCCCTCCCACAAACCAGGCAAATGCCTGAGCAATGGGGTACCAGCTCCCTGGACCACAGCTCCATCCTCTTTGAGGAAGGAGAGTCCCCTTGCACCCAGCTAAACCCTCCCTCTCCTTCCTTTGGATGCCTGGGGCCAGCAGTGATGGATTTGTCATTGATTCCCTGGTTGGGGGGGAGCAGATGGCACAGGGGTGACGTCAAGGCCACAGAAAAAGGGACACAGGGTGACTCACTTCAACCACAACCCAATCACCCAGCTGAAGCTGGAAGGGCAGGACAAGGGCTGAGCCAGCCAGGGGACACTGGGGCACTGTGTGTGTGTCCTGCCAGGGTCCCCACGCTGCCCCTGCCCCCCCACCAAGGGGGGTTGGAGTTATGAAGCAGAAGCCCAGTGGCTTTTCCCACTCCTCTCCTGGCCAGGGCCAGAGCTGCTGGTGGCTGAACAGATCCAGCTGCCCAGGCAGGGTGGGAGCTGGAGCTCAGAGCTGACAGGACTCACACTGAGCTCCTCCTGCCTCAGCAGCTGGGGGGGGGGCAGGAGAGACACCCTGACAACTGAGCATGGAGAAGGACAGTGGGGGAATCCCAGAATGGCATTGGGAGGGACCCCAAGGGTCCCAGAGCTCCAACCCCCTGCCACAGGCAGAGACACCAACCTCCAGGCCTGGAGCTACACAAGGGGACAGGACAAGGGGGGATGGGCTCAAGTTGGAGCACAGGGAGTTCCACCCCAATGTGGGGCAGAACTTTTCCTCAGTGAGGGTGAGGGAGCCCTGGGCCAGGCTGCCCAGGGGGTGTGGAGTCTCCTTCTCTGGAGAGATTCCAGCCCTGTCTGGACACCGCCCTGTGTGCCCTGTCCTAGGGACCCTGCTCTGGCAGGGGGTTGGACCCCATGGGCTCTGGAGGGCCCTTCCCACCCCTGGGATTCTGTGACTGAGGGATGGTGCCTGTTCTCTCCTGCACCACCTTCCCCATGAGCTCTTTAGCAGCTGCTGAGCACTCCCAAGAGCATCCCCTTTACTGTGTGGCCCCTCCCTAACTCCCCACACGCCTTCTCCTGGCCTTTTCCTACTGCAGGCAGTGCTGGGAGCACAGGGAGGGGGCAGCTCAAACGGCTTGGATCAGGTGAACTCTAAAGGGGGGGGAGAAATCCTTGAGTATCCTAAAGCTGGGGAGGGGTGAGGCAGGGAACCCAGCACCAGTGTCACAGCATCCTTCATAGAATCCCAGAATCCCAGCCTGGGCTGGGTTGGGAGGGACCCCAAGGGTCACAGAGCTCCAACCCCCTGCCACAGGCAGGGACACCAACCTCCAGGCCTGGAGCTACACAAGGTTGCCCAGGGCCCCAGCCAACCTGGCCTTGAACACCCCCAGGGATGGGGCACCCACCCCCTCTCTGGGCAGCCTGTTCCTGGTCTCCCAGAAGAGCTCCTGGGGACCACAGAGCACCAGGCAGGAGGTTCCTGGGCAGGAGGAGAGGCTCTTTGCCTCCTCTGCAAACACAGGCTCCTGGAGCACCACGTGGCAATGCCAAAAAACCAGCACAGGTCCCAAACCCAGTTAATCCCAGTAGGCAGCTCAGCCCCACACAGCCTCTCAGCGTCCCCATAGTGGGATGGGAGGGAAGAATTAGGAGGGAAGGGCTGGGAATAAAGGCAGCTGGGGAGGTAAAACAACAGCTGAGGGCTGCAAACAAAGGGAAAGAAATAAACCCATTGACCACTTCCCCTCAGCAGGCAGGTGTGTGGCCATCTAGCTGCCCCCCCAGTGATAAACCAGGACAGGACACTGGGCTGTGTGGAAACCACCTTCTAAAGGAGCAAAAAAAGGGGAAATCCCAGAGAGCAGGGGAAGGAAATCCCTGGGGGAGAGGCACAGTGCCTGGGATGCCCTCCCCCCCTGCTGCTAGCTTGTTCCCTCCCCCCCAAAGAGCAGCACCCCCCAGGTGATGAGCCAGGGCCCCTTGTTTTTGCAGGTGAGGCAGGGGAAATCCTGCCCCTCTGAGGGAAGCTGGGTCTGAGCCAGCTGTGGAGCCAGCCAGCATCCATCCCCAGGGGCTTTTGGCCAGGGCAGGATGGTTTCCTGTGCCAGAGCTCATGGTGCTGCCCAGGGAAGGGCCAGAGGGGCTGGCACTGGGCTGGGGAGGTGTCACTGGGACACAGGGCACAGTGGTGGCAGCCTGTGGTGCTGTGGTCACACAGAGCTCACTGCCACCCCCAGCCCCCGTGGCTGGTGCAGGAGCACGGGACCCCCAGACACCACGGTGAGGGGCTGATGGGGCAGTGAGGCCAAGCTGACCCCCACAGGGACAAGTGGCTGAGCCCTCCCCTACCTCAAATCCTGGCAGGCTGCTCAAACAGGGTCAGAGGATTCTCTGCAGGCTTCTCCTCACCCTCCTCCTCTACCTGAGACTGAGAGTCCTTCTCCTCAGAGCTCCTCTCCAGCAGCTCCCCCCCCAGGTCCTGGTGCAGCCCTTCACACTTTGCCTTGGATCCTGCTGGAACATTCTCAGAAACATCCCTGCTCTTCACCAGCTTCCCCCTGGGTTTGGCCTCCTGCCTTTTAGCTGGGCAAAGGCTGGGTCAGCAGCCAGGGAGCCCAGCACCTGGACCCCTCCATGGAGCCTGTGTGAGCCTCACACCCTCCTCTACTACCCAAAAATAGCATCTTTTGTGCCATGGAAAGTGGCAATAAATAGTTCCCCATCCACATTCCTCCCCCTGTCTCAGGTGGGGGGGGGAGAGTCCAGTGGGATTCTCTTCCCTCTCTGGATGCTTCCAGGTGATATTTTCATGCCCCATGGGTATGATGAGCATCCACCTCCCTTCCCCTGAGTGGGAAGAATGGATTAGGACCCAGACTGCCTGGCAACACCTTCCTCCTGGGTTAGGAGGGGTGGAGGAGGGGGGGGGGGGGGGGGGCTCTGCTGGGATTTTTAGGCATAAAAAGCCTAAAGCCTTGCACTTCACAGAGCCCCCAGCTGTCAGGGTATTTGCTGCTGATGGACCCCCCCCCTACCCCACCCCCCCTGGCTCCTCTGCTGATCCCCCCACCCCCCCCCAGGGTCTTCTCCTCTCTGCTGGGCTCAGTTGTCTCCTTGCTCCCCTCCAATGAGCACCCTGGGTTGCTAATGCCCCCCCCTGCCCTCTAATCTGCCTTTCACTCTCCTGAGCACTAAGGAGATTAGCCTGGCCTCATCTGCCCTCCCTCCCTGGCAACAGGGATGGCACCCCTGGGGGAGCCATGTGCAGGGGTGACACATGTGCTGCCACCACCCCCAGGGTGTGTGTGGGGAGGGGATGCCCTCTCCTGCCCAGCCACAGACCCAGAGGTGCCCAGGTCGGGTGAGATGCTCTGGGACCAGGTGTTGATAGGACCCTTCCCACCCCTCCCCATCCCTCTTTCCTCCCCACCCTCAAGCTGGGAACCTGGGAGACCTCCCCCCACCCTCACTCCCTGTCCCTTCAAGGGGGTGGGAAGCTGGAAAACAAGAGGTCCCAGGCACCCAAGGAGAGCACAGGCACCCCTGCCCCTCCTCCTGGAGCACAAGGACAGCTTGTAGGAGGCTACTAACCCACCCTAGCCCCCCCCAACCCAAACCTCAAACCAAGCAGGGCATCCTCTGAGCCTCGGCAAGGCCAGGCAGAGGTGGTGAGCTTCAGGCACCTGGCAGCCTTGGGAAGGGGAGCCTGGTGCTGCTCCCCCCCCCCCCCCCGCGCATCCTCCTGCGGCGCCGAGGCGGTTAACAGCGCGTGCTGGGGCTCTCTGCGGATCTCCCGTTGCCCTGGCAACAGCTCCGGATGAAACCCGGAGCTATAAAACCCCATGAAACATCTGTGGGATCCGCTCCTGCACAGGCTTGCCACCTGCTGGCAGCCCACCCCCTCTACTGCCTCCCCCTCCCCCAAAGCAGGCAGGCTGGGACCCAGCATCCCCCACCCTGCACCCCATCAAACACGGCTGGGGGGGAGCAGGGAGCAGCACTGGGGTGCTGGGGGGAAGCCTGGGGTATGAGACCTGGCCAGCACACGGGGCTTTTGGGCTGGTGAGAGGAGCCTGTGAGGATTGTGAGGCTTGGGGCAAAGGTGGGGGGTGGGGGGGGGGAGGGGGGGGGGCTCCCAGGATGGACACAACACCCCTCGCTGTGATTTTTGGCACAGATGAGAGACCCCAGACCTCCTCCTCACACCAAAGCAGTCCAGATTCACCCGTGGGGGGGGGGGGGTGGGGGGGCTCTCAAAGCTTTGAGGGGGGTGGTTTGAAGCACAGCAGTGAGGCACTGGCATCTACTGGAGCTCGCTGGTCTCTCACACACCCATCTGGGTGTGCACAGCCCCAGCTGAAGGATCTGGGCTGCTGTGAGAGGTGTCTGAGGATGGGGCAGGGAGATGGAGTCAACTCAGGGCAGCCAACAGGGCCAAAAGGTCCCTCAGCCTTTCCTCACAGGGGAGATGCTCCAGGCCCTTCAGCATCTCCAGAGCCTCCTCTGGCCTCTCTCCAGGAGATCCCTGTCCCTTTGATCCCAGGGAGCCCAGCACTGGACACAACACTCCAGGTGGGGCCTGAGCAGGGCAGAGCAGAGGGGGAGGATCCCCTCCTGGGACCTGCTGCCCACACTCCTCCTGATGCCCCCAGGATCCCATTGTCTCTCTCAGCCCCAGGACACACTGCTGGCTCATGGCCACCCTGTCACCCACCAGCACCCCCAAAAGGGGAAGCCCAGCAGCCACAGGGACCCCCCATTCCTGGGCTCCTGCTGCTGGGGCTCAGCAGCCTCAGAGGGCAGAACCTGGACCCAGGGTGCCCAGTGCACTGCACAGCCTATAATGCATAAGCTGTATATAGGGGTCACACTGAGGCTGCCATATCTGAGGCTGGCTGCAGGGCTGCCCAGCTGCAGATGCTTATTTGGGGGCTCTGAGCTGCTCCCAGCATCGCTCCCCCTGTGCTCTTGGATTCAGATTTGGGGAAGCTGCAGCTGCAAACGCTGCTGCATCACTCTGATCCTGGGGAAAAGGCTCTCCTCTGCCTGGGGAGGGAGGAAACTGTGCTGCCTTCATCCCCTCACCCCCCTCATCATCATCATCTAACTCCATCCCTGGGTACAGGAGGGAAAACCAGTGGCAGGGACTCAGAGGAGCCCTGGAAACTCCAGCAGCATCCACAGGAGCCAGGGGAATGCAAAGGGGCCGTGGATGAAAGCTGCCACAGAAAGAAGCCCCTGTTCTAGAGCTGCAGTTGCTGGCCCAGCTGCTGGCCAGAGCCCCTTCTGAAGAGGGAAACACGCCAGGCAGGGGCTGGAAATCATTAACTGGTGTGGTTGTGTGACTGAGCCCTCCCCAGCTCCCCCCCTCCCCTTCCTCCCTCCCTCCTTCCCCTCCTCCCTCCCCCTTTCCCTCCCCCCCTTCCTCCCTCCCTCCCCCCCCTCCCTCTCTCCTTCCCCTCCTCCCCCCTTTCCCTCCCCCCCTCCCTCCCTTCCTCCCCCTTGATTAAGCTCAGATTCCTCAGGATTTCCAAGCCCCCCAATTTCCAAGCACCTGGGGGTCACCCCAGCACAGCGGGCAGGGGTTGGGCTGGGGTCTTCTCCAACCACTGGATGGAGAAGACCACAGGGCTCCCTCTCCCCTCAACCTCCTCCCCCTCCAATGCTTTCCAGAGCAGAACCCCTGGGCACCTTGCTGTTCTGCAGGGGGGCTGGAGAGAAGCCAAACAGCACCCAGGAGTCACCCAGGGCAGTCTGGTGCAGTTCAAGGCTCAGAAAGCCCACAGCCTCAGGGAGGAAGGGGGTAGGGGGTGGAGGAGGGGGGAACAAACACCCCAAAACCAACCCTGAGGCTTGCAAATCAAGCAGCTGGCTGAAAACTTATGGGGTGACCTAGGAGTGACAGGGTGGGGACCTCTGTCCAGGGGAGGTGGGACACAGCCCTGCCAGACACCGAGCACCCATTTAGGGGGCTGGCTAGTTTTGGGGAGGGCAAGCCAAGCCCTTGGGGGTCTCTGGGCTCAGCTGTAGAGCTGGTGGGGTGTCTTGCAGCCTTATCTGGGGGTGCTCTGGATCAGGAGCAGCTCCCCAGGGGCAGGAGGGATGGAGGGAGGGGAGGGATGTGAGAGCTTGCCCAGCATCGCGCTGGGGGAGCTGGAGCTGCCAGGAGCAGGGGATGAGTTTCAGGAAACCCAGAAAGGCAGGAAAGGGAGGGAGAGGGACAGTAATTGAGTCCCAGATGTTGGAGGCAAGGAATGCATCTGGTAGCAGGGAGCAGGGCTAAAGGAGGAAGGCTGTGCTGTGGGGGAGAGCACAGGGTGCCTGTGGAGTCACCTTAACCTCCCAGGAGGTTGAATTCAGATTACCCAGGGCTGCTGAGGCAGGTCACTTCCCACTTGTGTGGGCTTTCAGGTCTGTGTCCACAGGAGCTGCAGGTTCAGGAGCTTTCCAGCCTTGGACTCACTGACATCCCAATCTACGTGGCAAAACCTGGCTGTGCTGGGGGACAACAGCCTGGCCACGACCAGCAAGGGGCCCTCGTGGCCCAGAAAGCCAACTGCATCCTGGGGGGTATCAAGAGCAGGGCAGGGAGGTTCTCCTGCCCCTCTGCTCTGCCCTGGGGAGGCCTCATTGGGAACCTTGTGTGCAGTGCAGGGCTCCCTGGGGCAGGAGCTGCTGGAGAGGGGACACAAAAGGGCTGTGGAGATGCTGAGAGGAGCAGAACATCACTCTGAGACAGAGAGGCTGAGGGGCTTGGGGCTGTTTTGCCCAGAGAAGAGAAGACTGAGGGGGGATCTCATCAATGCTGATCAATCCTTGAGGGGTGAGGGCAGGAGGATGGGTCAGGCTGTGTCCAGTGGTGCCCAGGGACAGGACAAGGGGCCATGGACACAAACTGGAGCAGAGAAGTCCCACCTGACCATGAGGAGGAACTTCTTTACTATGGGGGTGGCAGAGCCCTGGGCCAGGCTGCCCAGAGAGGTTGGGGAGTCTCCATCTCTGGAGACATTCAAACCCTGTGATCCTGGGCACTGCCCTGTGCAGGCTGCTCTGTGTGATCCTGCTCTGGGTCACAGGGGGTTGGCCAGGGGGCCCTGCAGACCCCCATCACTCTGGGATTCTGTGAAACCAGAGAAGGGAAAAGCTGTTTTGCTACAAAACAACAGGGTGAGATCTGCACCCCCATCCCCAGGCACACACAGGGCTGGGGAGGAGAGGGGACAGCAGTGACAGCAGAACGTGGCTTTGCTGCTCACCAGCAGCACCAGGAGGGATGTCAGGTCAGCTCCACTCCCAGACAGCAGGGCAGCTTCCATGCCCAAGTGCCTGCTGCTGTAGCATCTGCTCACTCCAAGGTAAGGGCACAGCTGGGTGATGAACGAGGAGCCCAGGGCCACACAAGGCTGTCCCACCATCCCAGGCACTGCCAGGCTTCAGGCTGCTGCACTGGGAAAGCTCTAAGGCTCTTTGTGGACTCACATTGGCAAAGAAGATGGGAACATGAGTGGCTGGAGGAGCAGAGCCCTGTGCCAGGCTCAGGGCTGAGCACAGCATCCAGGAGGAGGGGAGAAGAGCTCTGACACCACCTCCTGCTGGGTCTCACAAGAAAACAGGGGAGGGGCTGGAGCACAGGACTGTGGTGTGAGGCTTTCTGGGTGTCCTGCAAAGAGCTAAAAGCCTCCTGAGGAGACCCTCTGGCTTGGCAAGGCTTCACACCTCGCTGAGGAAGGGTCTATGGTGGGCTTGCTCTGAGTTTAAGGCTCCACAGGCAAACCTGCTACTGCTGCTCTCAGGGCATCTCCTCCTGGTGAGGAGCAGAGTGCTCCCACCCAAACCTCCAGCCCTGGCAACCCACCTCCAGAGCCTTTCTCCCTTCACCTCTAGCTCTCCACACATGTTACCAGGGGAGCTTTAGACCCAGCCCAGCAGCCCTGCTGTCCCATCAGCAGCGAGCTGCAGAGCACATACACCTGCACCCCCCCCCCCCCCTCAGCTGCAGCTCCTCCCTCAGGGGATTCAGCCCCAGCCCAGAGCCCAGCAGCAGCACACGGTGATGCTGAGCTGAGCCCAGCCTCAGCTGCTCAGTGCCTGGGTGGTGCTGACACGGGTGGCAGAGGATGGCAGCCCCATGGCACCCAGCCACCAGAGAATCCCAGAGTCCCAGCCTGGGCTGGGTTGGGAGGGACCCCAAGGGTCCCAGAGCTCCAACCCCCTGCCACAGGCAGGGACACCAACCTCCAGGCCTGGAGCTACACAAGGTTGCCCAGGGCCCCAGCCAACCTGGCCTTGGACACCCCCAGGGATGGGGCACCCACCCCCTCTCTGGGCAGCCCCTGCCAGCCCCTCCCCACTCTCTCTGCAAGGAGCTTCCCCCCAATCTCTCCTCTCCCCCTTCCCTCCTCCAGCTTCACTCCAGCCCCCTTGTCCTGCCAGGCTCTGCCCTTGAACAAGCTGATTCCCCTCCTGTTCCTCTGCTCCCTTCAGGGACTGGCAGGCTGCAATGAGGTCCCCCCACAGCCTTCTCTTCTCCAGGCTGACCCAGCCCAGCTCCCTCAGCCTCTCTCCACAGGGGAGCTGCTCCAGCCCTCTGAGCATCTCCATGGCTCCTCTGACCCCTCTCCAACAGCCCCACATCTTCCTTGTCCTGGGGCCCCAGCTCTGGACACAGGACTCCAGCTGGGGCCTCCCCAGGGCAGAGCAGAGAGGGACAATCCCCTCCCTGTCCCTGTGCCACCCCTCTGCTGATGGAGCCCAGGATCCCATCACCCTTCTGAGCTGCAGGAGCCACTGCTGCTCAGGGGAAGTTTCTCACCCCCCATGACCCCCAGGTCCTTCTCCTCAGGGCTGCTCTCCAGGAGCTCTTCTCCCAGCCTGTATCCATGGCTGGGATTCCTCCAGCCCCAGTGCAGCACCTGACCCTTGGCAGTGTTGAACCTCACTAGGTTCACCCAGAGCCACCTTTCCAGCCTGTCAGGATCCCTCTGGATGGCTCCTGTCCTTCTCTGGTGTCACCCACACCACTCAGCTTGGTGTCATCTGCAACACCTCCTGAAAGAGCTTCATGGCACAGCCCCAACTCCTCCAGGACCAGCACAGCCCTGCAGCACCCAGGAACTCAGAGATGCCCTCAGCAAACCCCCAACCCTCAAATCAGCCCAGTAAACCTCCAGGAACACAGCCAGGTAACTCCTTTTCAAACACCACCTGAACAGAGCAGTAATCCCTTTGCCCAGAGCTGTCAGGGAGACTCAGAATGCCAGAGATCCCCTGCTGACAGCAAAGAGCATCCTTGCAGCACTGCAAGCTCCCTGCCCCAAATCTGTGGAGGAGCACCCCATGGTCCCTGAAACCCCAACCCCTGTGTGGACACCACCCTGTGTGCCCTGTCCTAGGGACCCTGCTCTGGCAGGGGGTTGGACCCCATGGGCTCTGGAGGCCCCTTCCCACCCCTGGGATCCCATGATTCTCTGATCTCCCTTTGCTGTGGGATTTTTGAACCTGGTGGATCTTTCAGATCTGAACTATACCTGTCCTTACCTCGTGTTCTAGCAAATCCCTTCTCCATCCTTGCTGAGCTCCAGCTCTCAGGCAGTGTGTGGTTGCCTGGCTTCACACCCTCACCTGGTTCACCTTTTTCCAAGACACAAAGTTCCTGGGACCAGAAACCACCTGAGTGAAGGTGAGATGTTTGCTGGGGACAGGAATGGGGGTTTGGAACTCAGCTGCCCTGAGCAAAGACACTTCAGGCTCCTTGCTGTGGCTGTGGAGCATCCCACAGCTGCTTCCTTTGGGTGGCTGGAGGAGAAACCCTTCTCCTAGCAGAGCTGGGGCTGGGCTGGGCTGTGCAGGGTGGTGAGGGAAAGAAACAGTGATGGAACCCAGCGGATGTGATGCCTGGAAGGAAGGATGCCTATTGTTCTGCCCTGGGATAAAGGGCTGGTGGGGCTGAGTCAGTGTGTGGGGAGGAAGGAAAACAAGAGGCAGCAGCAGGATGCTGGCTGCAGCTGTATCCGTCCCCCAGGTGCAGGAGGAGAGATGGAGACTGGTGAATCCCAGACTCACAGGGGTGGGAAGGGGCCTCCAGAGCCCATGGGGTCCAACCCCCTGCCAGAGCAGGGTCCCTAGGACAGGGCACACAGGGCGGTGTCCAGACAGGGCTGGAATCTCTCCAGAGAAGGAGACTCCACACCCCCTGGGCAGCCTGGCCCAGGGCTCCCTCACCCTCACTGGGGAAAAGTTCTTCCCCACATTGGGGTGGAACTCCCTGTGCTCCAACTTGAGCCCATCACCCCTTGTCCTGTCCCCACAGACACTGAGAAGGGGCTGCCCATGTCCCCCTGTGTCCCACCCTTCAGCTATTGATCCCCAGGGATCAGATCCCCTCTCAGTCTCTTCTCTCCAGGCTGAACAGCCCCAGCTCCCTCAGCCTTTCCTCCCAGGGGAGATGCTCCAGGCCCTTCAGCATCTCCAGAGCCTCCTCTGGCCTCTCTCCAGGAGATCCCTGTCCCTTTGATCCCAGGGAGCCCAGCCCTGGACACAAGGGCTTAAGCAGGGGATGCAGGGGGAATGGGCAGCCCCTTCTCAGTGTCTGTGGGGACAGGACAAGGGGGGATGGGCTCAAGTTGGAGCACAGGGAGTTCCCCCCCAATGTGGGGCAGAACTTTTCCCCAGTGAGGGTGAGGGAGCCCTGGGCCAGGCTGCCCAGGGGGTGTGGAGTCTCCTTCTCTGGAGAGATTCCAGCCCTGTCTGGACACCGCCCTGTGTGCCCTGTCCTAGGGACCCTGCTCTGGCAGGGGGTTGGACCCCATGGGCTCTGGAGGCCCCTTCCCACCCCTGTGATCTGTGAGCTCTCAGAGTTCTCTTCCTCCAGGGTGGGTAAAGACCTTCCTGCTCCCAAGGACACCTACACCCAGCCCTGAGCCCGCAGTGCTGTAACCTGCCAAGCCTCTCCCCTAAAGCAGCCCAGGTCTGTTGTGTTGCAGCAATTAGACTAAGAATAGCTAATTACCACTGATGGGGAGAGCTGATCTTCCTTTTCCTGCCCCTGCTCGGTGCTGGGGTCTCTAACCCCTGGTAGGTGACTCTAGGAGGCTCAGGTCATTAAAGCAATCACTAGGCATCACCCAAGGCTGGGCAATTAGCTTAATGGGCTTAATGAGCTCTTAAGTGTCTGCACATCAAAGGCAGCTCCATTCAACACCCTGGGCCAAAGGATTGACATTGGGGGGGCATTTACATGGGAGGAAAAGTACTTGGGGGACTTTTTGCTGCGCAGGAGAAAGTGCTTCTCAGGGAGACTCTCCCCAGGTGGCCACCGAGGAGAGTTTTTCACTTTCCCTTTTCTCTCTTCTTCCTCTTTTTCCCCCCTCACCCACCCAGAAAAGAAACTTTCGCTGCTGTAGTTGGTGTTTCCCACCAGCATCAGATCCTGGGGATGAATTCCTGAGCACCTCAGCCTGGCTCACCCTCCTTTGTGTGATGCCAGGCAGAGAAAGCAACAGAGAGATTGCAAAGAGCCTGGAGTGGAGCATCACCCTCTCCATGGTGATGCTCCTGTAAGGCTAGGGGCTAGTTTCATCTCTATTTGTCTGACTAGGGGGGGAAAAGGTCACTTACCAGACCCCCAAACTGCTCTTCCAGACCTGCATCTTTCTGAGCTCCATCAGTTCTGGCAGCAGCTTGAGCGAGTTCTGCAAGAGAAGAGTAGAGGGGAGCAGGATGGAGCTGCCTGGACCAGCCCCAGGGCAAAGCCCAGGGGGTGCAGGGTCCAAGTAGCTCCCCAACTATGTTCCTCTCCCAGCCTCACACGACTGGGCAGGCAGAGAAACCCACCTGCACCATGCTAGCACTCAGCACAGTCTTGGTAAGGGTGATGAGGCCAAGGGGGGGGCAATGAAAACATCTGCCAGGGCCCAGAGAGAAGCAGAGGCCAAGTTTTAGGAACAACCCCCCCCCCATCACCACCACCAATTACCAAGGAAAGCAGGTTCTGACTTGGTCCTACTCACCCAACCACAACTGGTGGGGGTTGGCAGGGACCTCTGGAGATCATCTGGGCCAGAGCAGGGTCCCCTTGAGCAGGGGACAGCATCCAGGTGTGTGTGTTTGGGGGGGGGGGAAGTAGGGATGCCTCCAAGAGAAGGAGACTCCACAAGCTCTCTGGGTCACCTCTCCCAGGGCTTGGGCACCTGCAGGGCAAAGGAGTTTGGGGATGAACCTTCCTGAGCTCCAGTTTGGGCCCCTTGTCCTGCCCCCCCTTGATACCCCACACTAGATACCTATCAGTGGTGATGAGATCTTCGATCTCATCACCACTGATAGGTATCTAGTGTG
>JAKCOZ010000956.1:0-38550 GCA_022605955.1 Rallus limicola
CGTTTAGCATGTTTTGAACTGCAGTCTGCTAGGGCCGAGAAAAGCACCGTAGGAGGTTCCAGGCATGTTCCCTCTTTCCAGGCAAAGGAAAAGGCTGAGAGCCAAAGTGACAGGGTCTGCTTGTGTGTCCTGTTAGGAGGTTTCAGACAAGCTATGCCTTTCAGTCCTAGCTTCTTTACTTTGGGAGTTATTGCTGGACGTTTAGCATGTTTTGAACTGCAGTCTGCTAGGGCCGAGAAAAAGCACCGTAGGAGGTTCCAGGCATGTTCCCTCTTTCCAGGCAAAGGAAAAGGCTGAGAGCCAAAGTGACAGGGTCTGCTTGTGTGTCCTGTTAGGAGGTTTCAGACAAGCTATGCCTTTCATGCCTAACTTCTTTACTTTGGGAGTTATTGCTGGACGTTTAGCATGTTTTGAACTGCAGTCTGCTAGGGCCGAGAAAAGCACCGTAGGAGGTTCCAGGCATGTTCCCTCTTTCCAGGCAAAGGAAAAGGCTGAGAGCCAAAGTGACAGGGTCTGCTTGTGTGTCCTGTTAGGAGGTTTCAGACAAGCTATGCCTTTCATGCCTAGCTTCTTTACTTTGGGAGTTATTGCTGGACGTTTAGCATGTTTTGAACTGCAGTCTGCTAGGGCCGAGAAAAGCACCGTAGGAGGTTCCAGGCATGTTCCCTCTTTCCAGGCAAAGGAAAAGGCTGAGAGCCAAAGTGACAGGGTCTGCTTGTGTGTCCTGTTAGGAGGTTTCAGACAAGCTATGCCTTTCAGTCCTAGCTTCTTTACTTTGGGAGTTATTGCTGGACGTTTAGCATGTTTTGAACTGCAGTCTGCTAGGGCCGAGAAAAGCACCGTAGGAGGTTCCAGGCATGTTCCTTCTTTCCAGGCAAAGGAAAAGGCTGAGAGCCAAAGTGACAGGGTCTGCTTGTGTGTCCTGTTAGGAGGTTTCAGACAAGCTATGCCTTTCAGTCCTAGCTTCTTTACTTTGGGAGTTATTGCTGGACGTTTAGCATGTTTTGAACTGCAGTCTGCTAGGGCCGAGAAAAGCACCGTAGGAGGTTCCAGGCATGTTCCCTCTTTCCAGGCAAAGGAAAAGGCTGAGAGCCAAAGTGACAGGGTCTGCTTGTGTGTCCTGTTAGGAGGTTTCAGACAAGCTATGCCTTTCAGTCCTAGCTTCTTTACTTTGGGAGTTATTGCTGGACGTTTAGCATGTTTTGAACTGCAGTCTGCTAGGGCCGAGAAAAGCACCGTAGGAGGTTCCAGGCATGTTCCCTCTTTCCAGGCAAAGGAAAAGGCTGAGAGCCAAAGTGACAGGGTCTGCTTGTGTGTCCTGTTAGGAGGTTTCAGACAAGCTATGCCTTTCAGTCCTAGCTTCTTTACTTTGGGAGTTATTGCTGGACGTTTAGCATGTTTTGAACTGCAGTCTGCTAGGGCCGAGAAAAGCACCGTAGGAGGTTCCAGGCATGTTCCCTCTTTCCAGGCAAAGGAAAAGGCTGAGAGCCAAAGTGACAGGGTCTGCTTGTGTGTCCTGTTAGGAGGTTTCAGACAAGCTATGCCTTTCAGTCCTAGCTTCTTTACTTTGGGAGTTATTGCTGGACGTTTAGCATGTTTTGAACTGCAGTCTGCTAGGGCCGAGAAAAGCACCGTAGGAGGTTCCAGGCATGTTCCCTCTTTCCAGGCAAAGGAAAAGGCTGAGAGCCAAAGTGACAGGGTCTGCTTGTGTGTCCTGTTAGGAGGTTTCAGACAAGCTATGCCTTTCATGCCTAGCTTCATTACTTTGGGAGTTATTGCTGGACGTTTAGCATGTTTTGAACTGCAGTCTGCTAGGGCCGAGAAAAGCACCGTAGGAGGTTCCAGGCATGTTCCCTCTTTCCAGGCAAAGGAAAAGGCTGAGAGCCAAAGTGACAGGGTCTGCTTGTGTGTCCTGTTAGGAGGTTTCAGACAAGCTATGCCTTTCATGCCTAGCTTCTTTACTTTGGGAGTTATTGCTGGACGTTTAGCATGTTTTGAACTGCAGTCTGCTAGGGCCGAGAAAAGCACCGTAGGAGGTTCCAGGCATGTTCCCTCTTTCCAGGCAAAGGAAAAGGCTGAGAGCCAAAGTGACAGGGTCTGCTTGTGTGTCCTGTTAGGAGGTTTCAGACAAGCTATGCCTTTCAGTCCTAGCTTCTTTACTTTGGGAGTTATTGCTGGACGTTTAGCATGTTTTGAACTGCAGTCTGCTAGGGCCGAGAAAAGCACTGTAGGAGGTTCCAGGCATGTTCCCTCTTTCCAGGCAAAGGAAAAGGCTGAGAGCCAAAGTGACAGGGTCTGCTTGTGTGTCCTGTTAGGAGGTTTCAGACAAGCTATGCCTTTCATGCCTAGCTTCTTTACTTTGGGAGTTATTGCTGGACGTTTAGCATGTTTTGAACTGCAGTCTGCTAGGGCCGAGAAAAGCACTGTAGGAGGTAGTAGGTATGTTCCCTCTTTCCAGGCAAAGGAAAAGGCTGAGAGCCAAAGTGACAGTGTCTGCTCGTGTGTCCTGTTAGGAGGTTTCAGACAAGCTATGCCTTTCAGTCCTAGCTTCTTTACTTTGGGAGTTATTGCTGGACGTTTAGCATGTTTTGAACTGCAGTCTGCTAGGGCCGAGAAAAGCACCGTAGGAGGTTCCAGGCATGTTCCCTCTTTTCAGGCAAAGGAAAAGGCTGAGAGCCAAAGTGACAGGGTCTGCTTGTGTGTCCTGTTAGGAGGTTTCAGACAAGCTATGCCTTTCATGCCTAGCTTCTTTACTTTGGGAGTTATTGCTGGACGTTTAGCATGTTTTGAACTGCAGTCTGCTAGGGCCGAGAAAAGCACCGTAGGAGCTTCCAGGCATGTTCCCTCTTTCCAGGCAAAGGAAAAGGCTGAGAGCCAAAGTGACAGGGTCTGCTTGTGTGTCCTGTTAGGAGGTTTCAGACAAGCTATGCCTTTCAGTCCTAGCTTCTTTACTTTGGGAGTTATTGCTGGACGTTTAGCATGTTTTGAACTGCAGTCTGCTAGGGCCGAGAAAAGCACCGTAGGAGGTTCCAGGCATGTTCCCTCTTTCCAGGCAAAGGAAAAGGCTGAGAGCCAAAGTGACAGGGTCTGCTTGTGTGTCCTGTTAGGAGGTTTCAGACAAGCTATGCCTTTCATGCCTAGCTTCTTTACTTTGGGAGTTATTGCTGGACGTTTAGCATGTTTTGAACTGCAGTCTGCTAGGGCCGAGAAAAGCACCGTAGGAGGTTCCAGGCATGTTCCCTCTTTCCAGGCAAAGGAAAAGGCTGAGAGCCAAAGTGACAGGGTCTGCTTGTGTGTCCTGTTAGGAGGTTTCAGACAAGCTATGCCTTTCATGCCTAGCTTCTTTACTTTGGGAGTTATTGCTGGACGTTTAGCATGTTTTGAACTGCAGTCTGCTAGGGCCGAGAAAAGCACTGTAGGAGGTAGTAGGTATGTTCCCTCTTTCCAGGCAAAGGAAAAGGCTGAGAGCCAAAGTGACAGGGTCTGCTTGTGTGTCCTGTTAGGAGGTTTCAGACAAGCTATGCCTTTCATGCCTAGCTTCTTTACTTTGGGAGTTATTGCTGGACGTTTAGCATGTTTTGAACTGCAGTCTGCTAGGGCCGAGAAAAGCACCGTAGGAGGTTCCAGGCATGTTCCCTCTTTCCAGGCAAAGGAAAAGGCTGAGAGCCAAAGTGACAGGGTCTGCTTGTGTGTCCTGTTAGGAGGTTTCAGACAAGCTATGCCTTTCATGCCTAGCTTCTTTACTTTGGGAGTTATTGCTGGACGTTTAGCATGTTTTGAACTGCAGTCTGCTAGGGCCGAGAAAAGCACCGTAGGAGCTTCCAGGCATGTTCCCTCTTTCCAGGCAAAGGAAAAGGCTGAGAGCCAAAGTGACAGGGTCTGCTTGTGTGTCCTGTTAGGAGGTTTCAGACAAGCTATGCCTTTCAGCCCTAGCTTCTTTACTTTGGGAGTTATTGCTGGACGTTTAGCATGTTTTGAACTGCAGTCTGCTAGGGCCGAGAAAAGCACCGTAGGAGGTTCCAGGCATGTTCCCTCTTTCCAGGCAAAGGAAAAGGCTGAGAGCCAAAGTGACAGGGTCTGCTTGTGTGTCCTGTTAGGAGGTTTCAGACAAGCTATGCCTTTCAGGCCTAGCTTCTTTACTTTGGGAGTTATTGCTGGACGTTTAGCATGTTTTGAACTGCAGTCTGCTAGGGCCGAGAAAAGCACCGTAGGAGGTTCCAGGCATGTTCCCTCTTTCCAGGCAAAGGAAAAGGCTGAGAGCCAAAGTGACAGGGTCTGCTTGTGTGTCCTGTTAGGAGGTTTCAGACAAGCTATGCCTTTCAGCCCTAGCTTCTTTACTTTGGGAGTTATTGCTGGACGTTTAGCATGTTTTGAACTGCAGTCTGCTAGGGCCGAGAAAAGCACCGTAGGAGGATCCAGGCATGTTCCCTCTTTCCAGGCAAAGGAAAAGGCTGAGAGCCAAAGTGACAGGGTCTGCTTGTGCGTCCTGTTAGGAGGTTTCAGACAAGCTATGCCTTTCAGGCCTAGCTTCTTTACTTTGGGAGTTATTGCTGGACGTTTAGCATGTTTTGAACTGCAGTCTGCTAGGGCCGAGAAAAGCACTGTAGGAGGTTCCAGGCATGTTCCCTCTTTCCAGGCAAAGGAAAAGGCTGAGAGCCAAAGTGACAGGGTCTGCTTGTGTGTCCTGTTAGGAGGTTTCAGACAAGCTATGCCTTTCAGTCCTAGCTTCTTTACTTTGGGAGTTATTGCTGGACGTTTAGCATGTTTTGAACTGCAGTCTGCTAGGGCCGAGAAAAGCACCGTAGGAGGTTCCAGGCATGTTCCCTCTTTCCAGGCAAAGGAAAAGGCTGAGAGCCAAAGTGACAGGGTCTGCTTGTGTGTCCTGTTAGGAGGTTTCAGACAAGCTATGCCTTTCAGTCCTAGCTTCTTTACTTTGGGAGTTATTGCTGGACGTTTAGCATGTTTTGAACTGCAGTCTGCTAGGGCCGAGAAAAGCACCGTAGGAGGTTCCAGGCATGTTCCCTCTTTCCAGGCAAAGGAAAAGGCTGAGAGCCAAAGTGACAGGGTCTGCTTGTGTGTCCTGTTAGGAGGTTTCAGACAAGCTATGCCTTTCATGCCTAGCTTCTTTACTTTGGGAGTTATTGCTGGACGTTTAGCATGTTTTGAACTGCAGTCTGCTAGGGCCGAGAAAAGCACCGTAGGAGGTTCCAGGCATGTTCCCTCTTTCCAGGCAAAGGAAAAGGCTGAGAGCCAAAGTGACAGGGTCTGCTTGTGTGTCCTGTTAGGAGGTTTCAGACAAGCTATGCCTTTCATGCCTAGCTTCTTTACTTTGGGAGTTATTGCTGGACGTTTAGCATGTTTTGAACTGCAGTCTGCTAGGGCCGAGAAAAGCACTGTAGGAGGTAGTAGGTATGTTCCCTCTTTCCAGGCAAAGGAAAAGGCTGAGAGCCAAAGTGACAGGGTCTGCTTGTGTGTCCTGTTAGGAGGTTTCAGACAAGCTATGCCTTTCAGTCCTAGCTTCTTTACTTTGGGAGTTATTGCTGGACGTTTAGCATGTTTTGAACTGCAGTCTGCTAGGGCCGAGAAAAGCACCGTAGGAGCTTCCAGGCATGTTCCCTCTTTCCAGGCAAAGGAAAAGGCTGAGAGCCAAAGTGACAGGGTCTGCTTGTGTGTCCTGTTAGGAGGTTTCAGACAAGCTATGCCTTTCAGTCCTAGCTTCTTTACTTTGGGAGTTATTGCTGGACGTTTAGCATGTTTTGAACTGCAGTCTGCTAGGGCCGAGAAAAGCACCGTAGGAGGTTCCAGGCATGTTCCCTCTTTCCAGGCAAAGGAAAAGGCTGAGAGCCAAAGTGACAGGGTCTGCTTGTGTGTCCTGTTAGGAGGTTTCAGACAAGCTATGCCTTTCAGTCCTAGCTTCTTTACTTTGGGAGTTATTGCTGGACGTTTAGCATGTTTTGAACTGCAGTCTGCTAGGGCCGAGAAAAGCACCGTAGGAGGTTCCAGGCATGTTCCCTCTTTCCAGGCAAAGGAAAAGGCTGAGAGCCAAAGTGACAGGGTCTGCTTGTGTGTCCTGTTAGGAGGTTTCAGACAAGCTATGCCTTTCATGCCTAGCTTCTTTACTTTGGGAGTTATTGCTGGACGTTTAGCATGTTTTGAACTGCAGTCTGCTAGGGCCGAGAAAAGCACCGTAGGAGGTTCCAGGCATGTTCCCTCTTTCCAGGCAAAGGAAAAGGCTGAGAGCCAAAGTGACAGGGTCTGCTTGTGTGTCCTGTTAGGAGGTTTCAGACAAGCTATGCCTTTCATGCCTAGCTTCTTTACTTTGGGAGTTATTGCTGGACGTTTAGCATGTTTTGAACTGCAGTCTGCTAGGGCCGAGAAAAGCACTGTAGGAGGTAGCAGGTATGTTTCTTCTTTCCAGGCAAAGGAAAAGGCTGAG
This sequence comes from Rallus limicola, assembly GCA_022605955.1. NCBI lineage: Eukaryota > Metazoa > Chordata > Aves > Gruiformes > Rallidae > Rallus > Rallus limicola. The sequence continues at coordinate 6,437 of JAKCOZ010000956.1, forward strand.
AGCCAAAGTGACAGGGTCTGCTTGTGTGTCCTGTTAGGAGGTTTCAGACAAGCTATGCCTTTCAGTCCTAGCTTCTTTACTTTGGGAGTTATTGCTGGACGTTTAGCATGCTTTGAACTGCAGTCTGCTAGGGCCGAGAAAAGCACCGTAGGAGGTTCCAGGCATGTTCCCTCTTTCCAGGCAAAGGAAAAGGCTGAGAGCCAAAGTGACAGGGTCTGCTTGTGTGTCCTGTTAGGAGGTTTCAGACAAGCTATGCCTTTCATGCCTAGCTTCTTTACTTTGGGAGTTATTGCTGGACGTTTAGCATGTTTTGAACTGCAGTCTGCTAGGGCCGAGAAAAGCACCGTAGGAGGTTCCAGGCATGTTCCCTCTTTCCAGGCAAAGGAAAAGGCTGAGAGCCAAAGTGACAGGGTCTGCTTGTGTGTCCTGTTAGGAGGTTTCAGACAAGCTATGCCTTTCAGTCCTAGCTTCTTTACTTTGGGAGTTATTGCTGGACGTTTAGCATGTTTTGAACTGCAGTCTGCTAGGGCCGAGAAAAGCACCGTAGGAGGTTCCAGGCATGTTCCCTCTTTCCAGGCAAAGGAAAAGGCTGAGAGCCAAAGTGACAGGGTCTGCTTGTGTGTCCTGTTAGGAGGTTTCAGACAAGCTATGCCTTTCATGCCTAGCTTCTTTACTTTGGGAGTTATTGCTGGACGTTTAGCATGTTTTGAACTGCAGTCTGCTAGGGCCGAGAAAAGCACCGTAGGAGGTTCCAGGCATGTTCCCTCTTTCCAGGCAAAGGAAAAGGCTGAGAGCCAAAGTGACAGGGTCTGCTTGTGTGTCCTGTTAGGAGGTTTCAGACAAGCTATGCCTTTCATGCCTAGCTTCTTTACTTTGGGAGTTATTGCTGGACGTTTAGCATGTTTTGAACTGCAGTCTGCTAGGGCCGAGAAAAGCACTGTAGGAGGTAGTAGGTATGTTCCCTCTTTCCAGGCAAAGGAAAAGGCTGAGAGCCAAAGTGACAGGGTCTGCTTGTGTGTCCTGTTAGGAGGTTTCAGACAAGCTATGCCTTTCAGTCCTAGCTTCTTTACTTTGGGAGTTATTGCTGGACGTTTAGCATGTTTTGAACTGCAGTCTGCTAGGGCCGAGAAAAGCACCGTAGGAGCTTCCAGGCATGTTCCCTCTTTCCAGGCAAAGGAAAAGGCTGAGAGCCAAAGTGACAGGGTCTGCTTGTGTGTCCTGTTAGGAGGTTTCAGACAAGCTATGCCTTTCAGTCCTAGCTTCTTTACTTTGGGAGTTATTGCTGGACGTTTAGCATGTTTTGAACTGCAGTCTGCTAGGGCCGAGAAAAGCACCGTAGGAGGTTCCAGGCATGTTCCCTCTTTCCAGGCAAAGGAAAAGGCTGAGAGCCAAAGTGACAGGGTCTGCTTGTGTGTCCTGTTAGGAGGTTTCAGACAAGCTATGCCTTTCAGTCCTAGCTTCTTTACTTTGGGAGTTATTGCTGGACGTTTAGCATGTTTTGAACTGCAGTCTGCTAGGGCCGAGAAAAGCACCGTAGGAGGTTCCAGGCATGTTCCCTCTTTCCAGGCAAAGGAAAAGGCTGAGAGCCAAAGTGACAGGGTCTGCTTGTGTGTCCTGTTAGGAGGTTTCAGACAAGCTATGCCTTTCATGCCTAGCTTCTTTACTTTGGGAGTTATTGCTGGACGTTTAGCATGTTTTGAACTGCAGTCTGCTAGGGCCGAGAAAAGCACTGTAGGAGGTAGCAGGTATGTTTCTTCTTTCCAGGCAAAGGAAAAGGCTGAGAGCCAAAGTGACAGGGTCTGCTTGTGTGTCCTGTTAGGAGGTTTCAGACAAGCTATGCCTTTCAGTCCTAGCTTCTTTACTTTGGGAGTTATTGCTGGACGTTTAGCATGCTTTGAACTGCAGTCTGCTAGGGCCGAGAAAAGCACCGTAGGAGGTTCCAGGCATGTTCCCTCTTTCCAGGCAAAGGAAAAGGCTGAGAGCCAAAGTGACAGGGTCTGCTTGTGTGTCCTGTTAGGAGGTTTCAGACAAGCTATGCCTTTCATGCCTAGCTTCTTTACTTTGGGAGTTATTGCTGGACGTTTAGCATGTTTTGAACTGCAGTCTGCTAGGGCCGAGAAAAGCACCGTAGGAGGTTCCAGGCATGTTCCCTCTTTCCAGGCAAAGGAAAAGGCTGAGAGCCAAAGTGACAGGGTCTGCTTGTGTGTCCTGTTAGGAGGTTTCAGACAAGCTATGCCTTTCAGTCCTAGCTTCTTTACTTTGGGAGTTATTGCTGGACGTTTAGCATGTTTTGAACTGCAGTCTGCTAGGGCCGAGAAAAGCACCCTAGGAGCTTCCAGGCATGTTCCCTCTTTCCAGGCAAAGGAAAAGGCTGAGAGCCAAAGTGACAGGGTCTGCTTGTGTGTCCTGTTAGGAGGTTTCAGACAAGCTATGCCTTTCATGCCTAGCTTCTTTACTTTGGGAGTTATTGCTGGACGTTTAGCATGTTTTGAACTGCAGTCTGCTAGGGCCGAGAAAAGCACTGTAGGAGGTAGTAGGTATGTTCCCTCTTTCCAGGCAAAGGAAAAGGCTGAGAGCCAAAGTGACAGGGTCTGCTTGTGTGTCCTGTTAGGAGGTTTCAGACAAGCTATGCCTTTCAGTCCTAGCTTCTTTACTTTGGGAGTTATTGCTGGACGTTTAGCATGTTTTGAACTGCAGTCTGCTAGGGCCGAGAAAAGCACCGTAGGAGCTTCCAGGCATGTTCCCTCTTTCCAGGCAAAGGAAAAGGCTGAGAGCCAAAGTGACAGGGTCTGCTTGTGTGTCCTGTTAGGAGGTTTCAGACAAGCTATGCCTTTCAGTCCTAGCTTCTTTACTTTGGGAGTTATTGCTGGACGTTTAGCATGTTTTGAACTGCAGTCTGCTAGGGCCGAGAAAAGCACCGTAGGAGGTTCCAGGCATGTTCCCTCTTTCCAGGCAAAGGAAAAGGCTGAGAGCCAAAGTGACAGGGTATGCTTGTGTGTCCTGTTAGGAGGTTTCAGACAAGCTATGCCTTTCAGTCCTAGCTTCTTTACTTTGGGAGTTATTGCTGGACGTTTAGCATGTTTTGAACTGCAGTCTGCTAGGGCCGAGAAAAGCACCGTAGGAGGTTCCAGGCATGTTCCCTCTTTCCAGGCAAAGGAAAAGGCTGAGAGCCAAAGTGACAGGGTCTGCTTGTGTGTCCTGTTAGGAGGTTTCAGACAAGCTATGCCTTTCAGTCCTAGCTTCTTTACTTTGGGAGTTATTGCTGGACGTTTAGCATGTTTTGAACTGCAGTCTGCTAGGGCCGAGAAAAGCACCGTAGGAGGTTCCAGGCATGTTCCCTCTTTCCAGGCAAAGGAAAAGGCTGAGAGCCAAAGTGACAGGGTCTGCTTGTGTGTCCTGTTAGGAGGTTTCAGACAAGCTATGCCTTTCATGCCTAGCTTCTTTACTTTGGGAGTTATTGCTGGACGTTTAGCATGTTTTGAACTGCAGTCTGCTAGGGCCGAGAAAAGCACTGTAGGAGGTAGCAGGTATGTTTCTTCTTTCCAGGCAAAGGAAAAGGCTGAGAGCCAAAGTGACAGGGTCTGCTTGTGTGTCCTGTTAGGAGGTTTCAGACAAGCTATGCCTTTCATGCCTAGCTTCTTTACTTTGGGAGTTATTGCTGGACGTTTAGCATGCTTTGAACTGCAGTCTGCTAGGGCCGAGAAAAGCACCGTAGGAGGTTCCAGGCATGTTCCCTCTTTCCAGGCAAAGGAAAAGGCTGAGAGCCAAAGTGACAGGGTCTGCTTGTGTGTCCTGTTAGGAGGTTTCAGACAAGCTATGCCTTTCATGCCTAGCTTCTTTACTTTGGGAGTTATTGCTGGACGTTTAGCATGTTTTGAACTGCAGTCTGCTAGGGCCGAGAAAAGCACCGTAGGAGGTTCCAGGCATGTTCCCTCTTTCCAGGCAAAGGAAAAGGCTGAGAGCCAAAGTGACAGGGTCTGCTTGTGTGTCCTGTTAGGAGGTTTCAGACAAGCTATGCCTTTCAGTCCTAGCTTCTTTACTTTGGGAGTTATTGCTGGACGTTTAGCATGTTTTGAACTGCAGTCTGCTAGGGCCGAGAAAAGCACCGTAGGAGGTTCCAGGCATGTTCCCTCTTTCCAGGCAAAGGAAAAGGCTGAGAGCCAAAGTGACAGGGTCTGCTTGTGTGTCCTGTTAGGAGGTTTCAGACAAGCTATGCCTTTCAGTCCTAGCTTCTTTACTTTGGGAGTTATTGCTGGACGTTTAGCATGTTTTGAACTGCAGTCTGCTAGGGCCGAGAAAAGCACCGTAGGAGGTTCCAGGCATGTTCCCTCTTTCCAGGCAAAGGAAAAGGCTGAGAGCCAAAGTGACAGGGTCTGCTTGTGTGTCCTGTTAGGAGGTTTCAGACAAGCTATGCCTTTCAGTCCTAGCTTCTTTACTTTGGGAGTTATTGCTGGACGTTTAGCATGTTTTGAACTGCAGTCTGCTAGGGCCGAGAAAAGCACCGTAGGAGGTTCCAGGCATGTTCCCTCTTTCCAGGCAAAGGAAAAGGCTGAGAGCCAAAGTGACAGGGTCTGCTTGTGTGTCCTGTTAGGAGGTTTCAGACAAGCTATGCCTTTCAGTCCTAGCTTCTTTACTTTGGGAGTTATTGCTGGACGTTTAGCATGTTTTGAACTGCAGTCTGCTAGGGCCGAGAAAAGCACCGTAGGAGGTTCCAGGCATGTTCCCTCTTTCCAGGCAAAGGAAAAGGCTGAGAGCCAAAGTGACAGGGTCTGCTTGTGTGTCCTGTTAGGAGGTTTCAGACAAGCTATGCCTTTCATGCCTAGCTTCTTTACTTTGGGAGTTATTGCTGGACGTTTAGCATGTTTTGAACTGCAGTCTGCTAGGGCCGAGAAAAGCACCGTAGGAGGTTCCAGGCATGTTCCCTCTTTCCAGGCAAAGGAAAAGGCTGAGAGCCAAAGTGACAGGGTCTGCTTGTGTGTCCTGTTAGGAGGTTTCAGACAAGCTATGCCTTTCAGTCCTAGCTTCTTTACTTTGGGAGTTATTGCTGGACGTTTAGCATGTTTTGAACTGCAGTCTGCTAGGGCCGAGAAAAGCACCGTAGGAGGTTCCAGGCATGTTCCCTCTTTCCAGGCAAAGGAAAAGGCTGAGAGCCAAAGTGACAGGGTCTGCTTGTGTGTCCTGTTAGGAGGTTTCAGACAAGCTATGCCTTTCATGCCTAGCTTCTTTACTTTGGGAGTTATTGCTGGACGTTTAGCATGTTTTGAACTGCAGTCTGCTAGGGCCGAGAAAAGCACTGTAGGAGGTAGTAGGTATGTTCCCTCTTTCCAGGCAAAGGAAAAGGCTGAGAGCCAAAGTAACAGGGTCTGCTTGTGTGTCCTGTTAGTAGGTTTCAGACAAGCTATGCCTTTCAGTCCTAGCTTCTTTACTTTGGGAGTTATTGCTGGACGTTTAGCATGTTTTGAACTGCAGTCTGCTAGGGCCGAGAAAAGCACCGTAGGAGGTTCCAGGCATGTTCCCTCTTTCCAGGCAAAGGAAAAGGCTGAGAGCCAAAGTGACAGGGTCTGCTTGTGTGTCCTGTTAGGAGGTTTCAGACAAGCTATGCCTTTCAGTCCTAGCTTCTTTACTTTGGGAGTTATTGCTGGACGTTTAGCATGTTTTGAACTGCAGTCTGCTAGGGCCGAGAAAAGCACCGTAGGAGGTTCCAGGCATGTTCCTTCTTTCCAGGCAAAGGAAAAGGCTGAGAGCCAAAGTGACAGGGTCTGCTTGTGTGTCCTGTTAGGAGGTTTCAGACAAGCTATGCCTTTCATGCCTAGCTTCTTTACTTTGGGAGTTATTGCTGGACGTTTAGCATGTTTTGAACTGCAGTCTGCTAGGGCCGAGAAAAGCACCGTAGGAGGTTCCAGGCATGTTCCCTCTTTCCAGGCAAAGGAAAAGGCTGAGAGCCAAAGTGACAGGGTCTGCTTGTGTGTCCTGTTAGGAGGTTTCAGACAAGCTATGCCTTTCAGTCCTAGCTTCTTTACTTTGGGAGTTATTGCTGGACGTTTAGCATGTTTTGAACTGCAGTCTGCTAGGGCCGAGAAAAGCACCGTAGGAGGTTCCAGGCATGTTCCCTCTTTCCAGGCAAAGGAAAAGGCTGAGAGCCAAAGTGACAGGGTCTGCTTGTGTGTCCTGTTAGGAGGTTTCAGACAAGCTATGCCTTTCAGTCCTAGCTTCTTTACTTTGGGAGTTATTGCTGGACGTTTAGCATGTTTTGAACTGCAGTCTGCTAGGGCCGAGAAAAGCACCGTAGGAGGTTCCAGGCATGTTCCCTCTTTCCAGGCAAAGGAAAAGGCTGAGAGCCAAAGTGACAGGGTCTGCTTGTGTGTCCTGTTAGGAGGTTTCAGACAAGCTATGCCTTTCAGTCCTAGCTTCTTTACTTTGGGAGTTATTGCTGGACGTTTAGCATGTTTTGAACTGCAGTCTGCTAGGGCCGAGAAAAGCACCGTAGGAGGTTCCAGGCATGTTCCCTCTTTCCAGGCAAAGGAAAAGGCTGAGAGCCAAAGTGACAGGGTCTGCTTGTGTGTCCTGTTAGGAGGTTTCAGACAAGCTATGCCTTTCAGTCCTAGCTTCTTTACTTTGGGAGTTATTGCTGGACGTTTAGCATGTTTTGAACTGCAGTCTGCTAGGGCCGAGAAAAGCACTGTAGGCGGTAGTAGGTATGTTCCCTCTTTCCAGGCAAAGGAAAAGGCTGAGAGCCAAAGTAACAGGGTCTGCTTGTGTGTCCTGTTAGTAGGTTTCAGACAAGCTATGCCTTTCAGTCCTAGCTTCTTTACTTTGGGAGTTATTGCTGGACGTTTAGCATGTTTTGAACTGCAGTCTGCTAGGGCCGAGAAAAGCACCGTAGGAGGTTCCAGGCATGTTCCCTCTTTCCAGGCAAAGGAAAAGGCTGAGAGCCAAAGTGACAGGGTCTGCTTGTGTGTCCTGTTAGGAGGTTTCAGACAAGCTATGCCTTTCAGTCCTAGCTTCTTTACTTTGGGAGTTATTGCTGGACGTTTAGCATGTTTTGAACTGCAGTCTGCTAGGGCCGAGAAAAGCACCGTAGGAGGTTCCAGGCATGTTCCCTCTTTCCAGGCAAAGGAAAAGGCTGAGAGCCAAAGTGACAGGGTCTGCTTGTGTGTCCTGTTAGGAGGTTTCAGACAAGCTATGCCTTTCATGCCTAGCTTCATTACTTTGGGAGTTATTGCTGGACGTTTAGCATGTTTTGAACTGCAGTCTGCTAGGGCCGAGAAAAGCACCGTAGGAGGTTCCAGGCATGTTCCCTCTTTCCAGGCAAAGGAAAAGGCTGAGAGCCAAAGTGACAGGGTCTGCTTGTGTGTCCTGTTAGGAGGTTTCAGACAAGCTATGCCTTTCAGGCCTAGCTTCTTTACTTTGGGAGTTATTGCTGGACGTTTAGCATGTTTTGAACTGCAGTCTGCTAGGGCCGAGAAAAGCACTGTAGGAGGTAGTAGGTATGTTCCCTCTTTCCAGGCAAAGGAAAAGGCTGAGAGCCAAAGTGACAGGGTCTGCTTGTGTGTCCTGTTAGGAGGTTTCAGACAAGCTATGCCTTTCATGCCTAGCTTCTTTACTTTGGGAGTTATTGCTGGACGTTTAGCATGTTTTGAACTGCAGTCTGCTAGGGCCGAGAAAAGCACCGTAGGAGGTTCCAGGCATGTTCCCTCTTTCCAGGCAAAGGAAAAGGCTGAGAGCCAAAGTGACAGGGTCTGCTTGTGTGTCCTGTTAGGAGGTTTCAGACAAGCTATGCCTTTCATGCCTAGCTTCTTTACTTTGGGAGTTATTGCTGGACGTTTAGCATGTTTTGAACTGCAGTCTGCTAGGGCCGAGAAAAGCACCGTAGGAGCTTCCAGGCATGTTCCCTCTTTCCAGGCAAAGGAAAAGGCTGAGAGCCAAAGTGACAGGGTCTGCTTGTGTGTCCTGTTAGGAGGTTTCAGACAAGCTATGCCTTTCAGCCCTAGCTTCTTTACTTTGGGAGTTATTGCTGGACGTTTAGCATGTTTTGAACTGCAGTCTGCTAGGGCCGAGAAAAGCACCGTAGGAGGTTCCAGGCATGTTCCTTCTTTCCAGGCAAAGGAAAAGGCTGAGAGCCAAAGTGACAGGGTCTGCTTGTGTGTCCTGTTAGGAGGTTTCAGACAAGCTATGCCTTTCAGTCCTAGCTTCTTTACTTTGGGAGTTATTGCTGGACGTTTAGCATGTTTTGAACTGCAGTCTGCTAGGGCCGAGAAAAGCACCGTAGGAGGTTCCAGGCATGTTCCCTCTTTCCAGGCAAAGGAAAAGGCTGAGAGCCAAAGTGACAGGGTCTGCTTGTGTGTCCTGTTAGGAGGTTTCAGACAAGCTATGCCTTTCAGTCCTAGCTTCTTTACTTTGGGAGTTATTGCTGGACGTTTAGCATGTTTTGAACTGCAGTCTGCTAGGGCCGAGAAAAGCACCGTAGGAGGTTCCAGGCATGTTCCCTCTTTCCAGGCAAAGGAAAAGGCTGAGAGCCAAAGTGACAGGGTCTGCTTGTGTGTCCTGTTAGGAGGTTTCAGACAAGCTATGCCTTTCATGCCTAGCTTCTTTACTTTGGGAGTTATTGCTGGACGTTTAGCATGTTTTGAACTGCAGTCTGCTAGGGCCGAGAAAAGCACCGTAGGAGGTTCCAGGCATGTTCCCTCTTTCCAGGCAAAGGAAAAGGCTGAGAGCCAAAGTGACAGGGTCTGCTTGTGTGTCCTGTTAGGAGGTTTCAGACAAGCTATGCCTTTCAGTCCTAGCTTCTTTACTTTGGGAGTTATTGCTGGACGTTTAGCATGTTTTGAACTGCAGTCTGCTAGGGCCGAGAAAAGCACCGTAGGAGGTTCCAGGCATGTTCCCTCTTTCCAGGCAAAGGAAAAGGCTGAGAGCCAAAGTGACAGGGTCTGCTTGTGTGTCCTGTTAGGAGGTTTCAGACAAGCTATGCCTTTCAGTCCTAGCTTCTTTACTTTGGGAGTTATTGCTGGACGTTTAGCATGTTTTGAACTGCAGTCTGCTAGGGCCGAGAAAAGCACCGTAGGAGGTTCCAGGCATGTTCCCTCTTTCCAGGCAAAGGAAAAGGCTGAGAGCCAAAGTGACAGGGTCTGCTTGTGTGTCCTGTTAGGAGGTTTCAGACAAGCTATGCCTTTCATGCCTAGCTTCTTTACTTTGGGAGTTATTGCTGGACGTTTAGCATGTTTTGAACTGCAGTCTGCTAGGGCCGAGAAAAGCACCGTAGGAGGTTCCAGGCATGTTCCCTCTTTCCAGGCAAAGGAAAAGGCTGAGAGCCAAAGTGACAGGGTCTGCTTGTGTGTCCTGTTAGGAGGTTTCAGACAAGCTATGCCTTTCATGCCTAGCTTCTTTACTTTGGGAGTTATTGCTGGACGTTTAGCATGTTTTGAACTGCAGTCTGCTAGGGCCGAGAAAAGCACCGTAGGAGGTTCCAGGCATGTTCCCTCTTTCCAGGCAAAGGAAAAGGCTGAGAGCCAAAGTGACAGGGTCTGCTTGTGTGTCCTGTTAGGAGGTTTCAGACAAGCTATGCCTTTCATGCCTAGCTTCTTTACTTTGGGAGTTATTGCTGGACGTTTAGCATGTTTTGAACTGCAGTCTGCTAGGGCCGAGAAAAGCACTGTAGGAGGTAGTAGGTATGTTCCCTCTTTCCAGGCAAAGGAAAAGGCTGAGAGCCAAAGTAACAGGGTCTGCTTGTGTGTCCTGTTAGTAGGTTTCAGACAAGCTATGCCTTTCAGTCCTAGCTTCTTTACTTTGGGAGTTATTGCTGGACGTTTAGCATGTTTTGAACTGCAGTCTGCTAGGGCCGAGAAAAGCACCGTAGGAGGTTCCAGGCATGTTCCCTCTTTCCAGGCAAAGGAAAAGGCTGAGAGCCAAAGTGACAGGGTCTGCTTGTGTGTCCTGTTAGGAGGTTTCAGACAAGCTATGCCTTTCAGTCCTAGCTTCTTTACTTTGGGAGTTATTGCTGGACGTTTAGCATGTTTTGAACTGCAGTCTGCTAGGGCCGAGAAAAGCACCGTAGGAGGTTCCAGGCATGTTCCTTCTTTCCAGGCAAAGGAAAAGGCTGAGAGCCAAAGTGACAGGGTCTGCTTGTGTGTCCTGTTAGGAGGTTTCAGACAAGCTATGCCTTTCAGTCCTAGCTTCTTTACTTTGGGAGTTATTGCTGGACGTTTAGCATGTTTTGAACTGCAGTCTGCTAGGGCCGAGAAAAGCACTGTAGGAGGTTCCAGGCATGTTCCCTCTTTCCAGGCAAAGGAAAAGGCTGAGAGCCAAAGTGACAGGGTCTGCTTGTGTGTCCTGTTAGGAGGTTTCAGACAAGCTATGCCTTTCAGTCCTAGCTTCTTTACTTTGGGAGTTATTGCTGGACGTTTAGCATGTTTTGAACTGCAGTCTGCTAGGGCCGAGAAAAGCACCGTAGGAGGTTCCAGGCATGTTCCCTCTTTCCAGGCAAATGAAAAGGCTGAGAGCCAAAGTGACAGGGTCTGCTTGTGTGTCCTGTTAGGAGGTTTCAGACAAGCTATGCCTTTCAGTCCTAGCTTCTTTACTTTGGGAGTTATTGCTGGACGTTTAGCATGTTTTGAACTGCAGTCTGCTAGGGCCGAGAAAAGCACCGTAGGAGGTTCCAGGCATGTTCCCTCTTTCCAGGCAAAGGAAAAGGCTGAGAGCCAAAGTGACAGGGTCTGCTTGTGTGTCCTGTTAGGAGGTTTCAGACAAGCTATGCCTTTCAGTCCTAGCTTCTTTACTTTGGGAGTTATTGCTGGACGTTTAGCATGTTTTGAACTGCAGTCTGCTAGGGCCGAGAAAAGCACCGTAGGAGGTTCCAGGCATGTTCCCTCTTTCCAGGCAAAGGAAAAGGCTGAGAGCCAAAGTGACAGGGTCTGCTTGTGTGTCCTGTTAGGAGGTTTCAGACAAGCTATGCCTTTCATGCCTAGCTTCATTACTTTGGGAGTTATTGCTGGACGTTTAGCATGTTTTGAACTGCAGTCTGCTAGGGCCGAGAAAAGCACCGTAGGAGGTTCCAGGCATGTTCCCTCTTTCCAGGCAAAGGAAAAGGCTGAGAGCCAAAGTGACAGGGTCTGCTTGTGTGTCCTGTTAGGAGGTTTCAGACAAGCTATGCCTTTCAGTCCTAGCTTCTTTACTTTGGGAGTTATTGCTGGACGTTTAGCATGTTTTGAACTGCAGTCTGCTAGGGCCGAGAAAAGCACCGTAGGAGGTTCCAGGCATGTTCCCTCTTTCCAGGCAAAGGAAAAGGCTGAGAGCCAAAGTGACAGGGTCTGCTTGTGTGTCCTGTTAGGTGGTTTCAGACAAGCTATGCCTTTCATGCCTAGCTTCTTTACTTTGGGAGTTATTGCTGGACGTTTAGCATGTTTTGAACTGCAGTCTGCTAGGGCCGAGAAAAGCACTGTAGGAGGTAGTAGGTATGTTCCCTCTTTCCAGGCAAAGGAAAAGGCTGAGAGCCAAAGTGACAGGGTCTGCTTGTGTGTCCTGTTAGGAGGTTTCAGACAAGCTATGCCTTTCAGTCCTAGCTTCTTTACTTTGGGAGTTATTGCTGGACGTTTAGCATGTTTTGAACTGCAGTCTGCTAGGGCCGAGAAAAGCACCGTAGGAGGTTCCAGGCATGTTCCCTCTTTCCAGGCAAAGGAAAAGGCTGAGAGCCAAAGTGACAGGGTCTGCTTGTGTGTCCTGTTAGGAGGTTTCAGACAAGCTATGCCTTTCAGTCCTAGCTTCTTTACTTTGGGAGTTATTGCTGGACGTTTAGCATGTTTTGAACTGCAGTCTGCTAGGGCCGAGAAAAGCACCCTAGGAGCTTCCAGGCATGTTCCCTCTTTCCAGGCAAAGGAAAAGGCTGAGAGCCAAAGTGACAGGGTCTGCTTGTGTGTCCTGTTAGGAGGTTTCAGACAAGCTATGCCTTTCAGTCCTAGCTTCTTTACTTTGGGAGTTATTGCTGGACGTTTAGCATGTTTTGAACTGCAGTCTGCTAGGGCCGAGAAAAGCACCGTAGGAGGTTCCAGGCATGTTCCCTCTTTCCAGGCAAAGGAAAAGGCTGAGAGCCAAAGTGACAGGGTCTGCTTGTGTGTCCTGTTAGGAGGTTTCAGACAAGCTATGCCTTTCATGCCTAGCTTCTTTACTTTGGGAGTTATTGCTGGACGTTTAGCATGTTTTGAACTGCAGTCTGCTAGGGCCGAGAAAAGCACCGTAGGAGGTTCCAGGCATGTTCCCTCTTTCCAGGCAAAGGAAAAGGCTGAGAGCCAAAGTGACAGGGTCTGCTTGTGTGTCCTGTTAGGAGGTTTCAGACAAGCTATGCCTTTCATGCCTAGCTTCTTTACTTTGGGAGTTATTGCTGTACGTTTAGCATGTTTTGAACTGCAGTCTGCTAGGGCCGAGAAAAGCACTGTAGGAGGTAGTAGGTATGTTCCCTCTTTCCAGGCAAAGGAAAAGGCTGAGAGCCAAAGTGACAGGGTCTGCTTGTGTGTCCTGTTAGGAGGTTTCAGACAAGCTATGCCTTTCATGCCTAGCTTCTTTACTTTGGGAGTTATTGCTGGACGTTTAGCATGTTTTGAACTGCAGTCTGCTAGGGCCGAGAAAAGCACCCTAGGAGGTTCCAGGCATGTTCCCTCTTTCCAGGCAAAGGAAAAGGCTGAGAGCCAAAGTGACAGGGTCTGCTTGTGTGTCCTGTTAGGAGGTTTCAGACAAGCTATGCCTTTCATGCCTAGCTTCTTTACTTTGGGAGTTATTGCTGGACGTTTAGCATGTTTTGAACTGCAGTCTGCTAGGGCCGAGAAAAGCACCGTAGGAGCTTCCAGGCATGTTCCCTCTTTCCAGGCAAAGGAAAAGGCTGAGAGCCAAAGTGACAGGGTCTGCTTGTGTGTCCTGTTAGGAGGTTTCAGACAAGCTATGCCTTTCAGCCCTAGCTTCTTTACTTTGGGAGTTATTGCTGGACGTTTAGCATGTTTTGAACTGCAGTCTGCTAGGGCCGAGAAAAGCACCGTAGGAGGTTCCAGGCATGTTCCCTCTTTCCAGGCAAAGGAAAAGGCTGAGAGCCAAAGTGACAGGGTCTGCTTGTGTGTCCTGTTAGGAGGTTTCAGACAAGCTATGCCTTTCATGCCTAGCTTCTTTACTTTGGGAGTTATTGCTGGACGTTTAGCATGTTTTGAACTGCAGTCTGCTAGGGCCGAGAAAAGCACTGTAGGAGGTAGTAGGTATGTTCCCTCTTTCCAGGCAAAGGAAAAGGCTGAGAGCCAAAGTGACAGGGTCTGCTTGTGTGTCCTGTTAGGAGGTTTCAGACAAGCTATGCCTTTCAGTCCTAGCTTCTTTACTTTGGGAGTTATTGCTGGACGTTTAGCATGTTTTGAACTGCAGTCTGCTAGGGCCGAGAAAAGCACTGTAGGAGGTAGTAGGTATGTTCCCTCTTTCCAGGCAAAGGAAAAGGCTGAGAGCCAAAGTGACAGGGTCTGCTTGTGTGTCCTGTTAGGAGGTTTCAGACAAGCTATGCCTTTCATGCCTAGCTTCTTTACTTTGGGAGTTATTGCTGGACGTTTAGCATGTTTTGAACTGCAGTCTGCTAGGGCCGAGAAAAGCACCGTAGGAGCTTCCAGGCATGTTCCCTCTTTCCAGGCAAAGGAAAAGGCTGAGAGCCAAAGTGACAGGGTCTGCTTGTGTGTCCTGTTAGGAGGTTTCAGACAAGCTATGCCTTTCAGCCCTAGCTTCTTTACTTTGGGAGTTATTGCTGGACGTTTAGCATGTTTTGAACTGCAGTCTGCTAGGGCCGAGAAAAGCACCGTAGGAGGATCCAGGCATGTTCCCTCTTTCCAGGCAAAGGAAAAGGCTGAGAGCCAAAGTGACAGGGTCTGCTTGTGCGTCCTGTTAGGAGGTTTCAGACAAGCTATGCCTTTCAGGCCTAGCTTCTTTACTTTGGGAGTTATTGCTGGACGTTTAGCATGTTTTGAACTGCAGTCTGCTAGGGCCGAGAAAAGCACTGTAGGAGGTTCCAGGCATGTTCCCTCTTTCCAGGCAAAGGAAAAGGCTGAGAGCCAAAGTGACAGGGTCTGCTTGTGTGTCCTGTTAGGAGGTTTCAGACAAGCTATGCCTTTCAGTCCTAGCTTCTTTACTTTGGGAGTTATTGCTGGACGTTTAGCATGTTTTGAACTGCAGTCTGCTAGGGCCGAGAAAAGCACCGTAGGAGGTTCCAGGCATGTTCCCTCTTTCCAGGCAAAGGAAAAGGCTGAGAGCCAAAGTGACAGGGTCTGCTTGTGTGTCCTGTTAGGAGGTTTCAGACAAGCTATGCCTTTCAGTCCTAGCTTCTTTACTTTGGGAGTTATTGCTGGACGTTTAGCATGTTTTGAACTGCAGTCTGCTAGGGCCGAGAAAAGCACCGTAGGAGGTTCCAGGCATGTTCCCTCTTTCCAGGCAAAGGAAAAGGCTGAGAGCCAAAGTGACAGGGTCTGCTTGTGTGTCCTGTTAGGAGGTTTCAGACAAGCTATGCCTTTCAGTCCTAGCTTCTTTACTTTGGGAGTTATTGCTGGACGTTTAGCATGTTTTGAACTGCAGTCTGCTAGGGCCGAGAAAAGCACCCTAGGAGCTTCCAGGCATGTTCCCTCTTTCCAGGCAAAGGAAAAGGCTGAGAGCCAAAGTGACAGGGTCTGCTTGTGTGTCCTGTTAGGAGGTTTCAGACAAGCTATGCCTTTCATGCCTAGCTTCTTTACTTTGGGAGTTATTGCTGGACGTTTAGCATGTTTTGAACTGCAGTCTGCTAGGGCCGAGAAAAGCACTGTAGGAGGTAGTAGGTATGTTCCCTCTTTCCAGGCAAAGGAAAAGGCTGAGAGCCAAAGTGACAGGGTCTGCTTGTGTGTCCTGTTAGGAGGTTTCAGACAAGCTATGCCTTTCAGTCCTAGCTTCTTTACTTTGGGAGTTATTGCTGGACGTTTAGCATGTTTTGAACTGCAGTCTGCTAGGGCCGAGAAAAGCACCGTAGGAGCTTCCAGGCATGTTCCCTCTTTCCAGGCAAAGGAAAAGGCTGAGAGCCAAAGTGACAGGGTCTGCTTGTGTGTCCTGTTAGGAGGTTTCAGACAAGCTATGCCTTTCAGTCCTAGCTTCTTTACTTTGGGAGTTATTGCTGGACGTTTAGCATGTTTTGAACTGCAGTCTGCTAGGGCCGAGAAAAGCACCGTAGGAGGTTCCAGGCATGTTCCCTCTTTCCAGGCAAAGGAAAAGGCTGAGAGCCAAAGTGACAGGGTCTGCTTGTGTGTCCTGTTAGGAGGTTTCAGACAAGCTATGCCTTTCAGTCCTAGCTTCTTTACTTTGGGAGTTATTGCTGGACGTTTAGCATGTTTTGAACTGCAGTCTGCTAGGGCCGAGAAAAGCACCGTAGGAGGTTCCAGGCATGTTCCCTCTTTCCAGGCAAAGGAAAAGGCTGAGAGCCAAAGTGACAGGGTCTGCTTGTGTGTCCTGTTAGGAGGTTTCAGACAAGCTATGCCTTTCATGCCTAGCTTCTTTACTTTGGGAGTTATTGCTGGACGTTTAGCATGTTTTGAACTGCAGTCTGCTAGGGCCGAGAAAAGCACCGTAGGAGGTTCCAGGCATGTTCCCTCTTTCCAGGCAAAGGAAAAGGCTGAGAGCCAAAGTGACAGGGTCTGCTTGTGTGTCCTGTTAGGAGGTTTCAGACAAGCTATGCCTTTCAGCCCTAGCTTCTTTACTTTGGGAGTTATTGCTGGACGTTTAGCATGTTTTGAACTGCAGTCTGCTAGGGCCGAGAAAAGCACCGTAGGAGGTTCCAGGCATGTTCCCTCTTTCCAGGCAAAGGAAAAGGCTGAGAGCCAAAGTGACAGGGTCTGCTTGTGTGTCCTGTTAGGAGGTTTCAGACAAGCTATGCCTTTCAGTCCTAGCTTCTTTACTTTGGGAGTTATTGCTGGACGTTTAGCATGTTTTGAACTGCAGTCTGCTAGGGCCGAGAAAAGCACTGTAGGAGGTAGTAGGTATGTTCCCTCTTTCCAGGCAAAGGAAAAGGCTGAGAGCCAAAGTGACAGGGTCTGCTTGTGTGTCCTGTTAGGAGGTTTCAGACAAGCTATGCCTTTCAGTCCTAGCTTCTTTACTTTGGGAGTTATTGCTGGACGTTTAGCATGTTTTGAACTGCAGTCTGCTAGGGCCGAGAAAAGCACTGTAGGAGGTAGTAGGTATGTTCCCTCTTTCCAGGCAAAGGAAAAGGCTGAGAGCCAAAGTGACAGGGTCTGCTTGTGTGTCCTGTTAGGAGGTTTCAGACAAGCTATGCCTTTCATGCCTAGCTTCTTTACTTTGGGAGTTATTGCTGGACGTTTAGCATGTTTTGAACTGCAGTCTGCTAGGGCCGAGAAAAGCACCGTAGGAGGTTCCAGGCATGTTCCCTCTTTCCAGGCAAAGGAAAAGGCTGAGAGCCAAAGTGACAGGGTCTGCTTGTGTGTCCTGTTAGGAGGTTTCAGACAAGCTATGCCTTTCATGCCTAGCTTCTTTACTTTGGGAGTTATTGCTGGACGTTTAGCATGTTTTGAACTGCAGTCTGCTAGGGCCGAGAAAAGCACCGTAGGAGGTAGTAGGTATGTTCCCTCTTTCCAGGCAAAGGAAAAGGCTGAGAGCCAAAGTGACAGGGTCTGCTTGTGTGTCCTGTTAGGAGGTTTCAGACAAGCTATGCCTTTCAGTCCTAGCTTCTTTACTTTGGGAGTTATTGCTGGACGTTTAGCATGTTTTGAACTGCAGTCTGCTAGGGCCGAGAAAAGCACCGTAGGAGCTTCCAGGCATGTTCCCTCTTTCCAGGCAAAGGAAAAGGCTGAGAGCCAAAGTGACAGGGTCTGCTTGTGTGTCCTGTTAGGAGGTTTCAGACAAGCTATGCCTTTCAGTCCTAGCTTCTTTACTTTGGGAGTTATTGCTGGACGTTTAGCATGTTTTGAACTGCAGTCTGCTAGGGCCGAGAAAAGCACCGTAGGAGGTTCGACGGCATGTTCCCTCTTTCCAGGCAAAGGAAAAGGCTGAGAGCCAAAGTGACAGGGTCTGCTTGTGTGTCCTGTTAGGAGGTTTCAGACAAGCTATGCCTTTCAGTCCTAGCTTCTTTACTTTGGGAGTTATTGCTGGACGTTTAGCATGTTTTGAACTGCAGTCTGCTAGGGCCGAGAAAAGCACCGTAGGAGGTTCCAGGCATGTTCCCTCTTTCCAGGCAAAGGAAAAGGCTGAGAGCCAAAGTGACAGGGTCTGCTTGTGTGTCCTGTTAGGAGGTTTCAGACAAGCTATGCCTTTCATGCCTAGCTTCTTTACTTTGGGAGTTATTGCTGGACGTTTAGCATGTTTTGAACTGCAGTCTGCTAGGGCCGAGAAAAGCACCGTAGGAGGTTCCAGGCATGTTCCCTCTTTCCAGGCAAAGGAAAAGGCTGAGAGCCAAAGTGACAGGGTCTGCTTGTGTGTCCTGTTAGGAGGTTTCAGACAAGCTATGCCTTTCATGCCTAGCTTCTTTACTTTGGGAGTTATTGCTGGACGTTTAGCATGTTTTGAACTGCAGTCTGCTAGGGCCGAGAAAAGCACCGTAGGAGGTAGTAGGTATGTTCCCTCTTTCCAGGCAAAGGAAAAGGCTGAGAGCCAAAGTGACAGGGTCTGCTTGTGTGTCCTGTTAGGAGGTTTCAGACAAGCTATGCCTTTCAGTCCTAGCTTCTTTACTTTGGGAGTTATTGCTGGACGTTTAGCATGTTTTGAACTGCAGTCTGCTAGGGCCGAGAAAAGCACCGTAGGAGGTTCCAGGCATGTTCCCTCTTTCCAGGCAAAGGAAAAGGCTGAGAGCCAAAGTGACAGGGTCTGCTTGTGTGTCCTGTTAGGAGGTTTCAGACAAGCTATGCCTTTCAGTCCTAGCTTCTTTACTTTGGGAGTTATTGCTGGACGTTTAGCATGTTTTGAACTGCAGTCTGCTAGGGCCGAGAAAAGCACCGTAGGAGGATCCAGGCATGTTCCCTCTTTCCAGGCAAAGGAAAAGGCTGAGAGCCAAAGTGACAGGGTCTGCTTGTGCGTCCTGTTAGGAGGTTTCAGACAAGCTATGCCTTTCAGGCCTAGCTTCTTTACTTTGGGAGTTATTGCTGGACGTTTAGCATGTTTTGAACTGCAGTCTGCTAGGGCCGAGAAAAGCACTGTAGGAGGTTCCAGGCATGTTCCCTCTTTCCAGGCAAAGGAAAAGGCTGAGAGCCAAAGTGACAGGGTCTGCTTGTGTGTCCTGTTAGGAGGTTTCAGACAAGCTATGCCTTTCAGTCCTAGCTTCTTTACTTTGGGAGTTATTGCTGGACGTTTAGCATGTTTTGAACTGCAGTCTGCTAGGGCCGAGAAAAGCACCGTAGGAGGTTCCAGGCATGTTCCCTCTTTCCAGGCAAAGGAAAAGGCTGAGAGCCAAAGTGACAGGGTCTGCTTGTGTGTCCTGTTAGGAGGTTTCAGACAAGCTATGCCTTTCAGTCCTAGCTTCTTTACTTTGGGAGTTATTGCTGGACGTTTAGCATGTTTTGAACTGCAGTCTGCTAGGGCCGAGAAAAGCACCGTAGGAGGTTCCAGGCATGTTCCCTCTTTCCAGGCAAAGGAAAAGGCTGAGAGCCAAAGTGACAGGGTCTGCTTGTGTGTCCTGTTAGGAGGTTTCAGACAAGCTATGCCTTTCAGTCCTAGCTTCTTTACTTTGGGAGTTATTGCTGGACGTTTAGCATGTTTTGAACTGCAGTCTGCTAGGGCCGAGAAAAGCACCCTAGGAGCTTCCAGGCATGTTCCCTCTTTCCAGGCAAAGGAAAAGGCTGAGAGCCAAAGTGACAGGGTCTGCTTGTGTGTCCTGTTAGGAGGTTTCAGACAAGCTATGCCTTTCATGCCTAGCTTCTTTACTTTGGGAGTTATTGCTGGACGTTTAGCATGTTTTGAACTGCAGTCTGCTAGGGCCGAGAAAAGCACTGTAGGAGGTAGTAGGTATGTTCCCTCTTTCCAGGCAAAGGAAAAGGCTGAGAGCCAAAGTGACAGGGTCTGCTTGTGTGTCCTGTTAGGAGGTTTCAGACAAGCTATGCCTTTCAGTCCTAGCTTCTTTACTTTGGGAGTTATTGCTGGACGTTTAGCATGTTTTGAACTGCAGTCTGCTAGGGCCGAGAAAAGCACCGTAGGAGGTTCCAGGCATGTTCCCTCTTTCCAGGCAAAGGAAAAGGCTGAGAGCCAAAGTGACAGGGTCTGCTTGTGTGTCCTGTTAGGAGGTTTCAGACAAGCTATGCCTTTCAGTCCTAGCTTCTTTACTTTGGGAGTTATTGCTGGACGTTTAGCATGTTTTGAACTGCAGTCTGCTAGGGCCGAGAAAAGCACCGTAGGAGGTTCCAGGCATGTTCCCTCTTTCCAGGCAAAGGAAAAGGCTGAGAGCCAAAGTGACAGGGTCTGCTTGTGTGTCCTGTTAGGAGGTTTCAGACAAGCTATGCCTTTCAGTCCTAGCTTCTTTACTTTGGGAGTTATTGCTGGACGTTTAGCATGTTTTGAACTGCAGTCTGCTAGGGCCGAGAAAAGCACCGTAGGAGGTTCCAGGCATGTTCCCTCTTTCCAGGCAAAGGAAAAGGCTGAGAGCCAAAGTGACAGGGTCTGCTTGTGTGTCCTGTTAGGAGGTTTCAGACAAGCTATGCCTTTCATGCCTAGCTTCTTTACTTTGGGAGTTATTGCTGGACGTTTAGCATGTTTTGAACTGCAGTCTGCTAGGGCCGAGAAAAGCACCGTAGGAGGTTCCAGGCATGTTCCCTCTTTCCAGGCAAAGGAAAAGGCTGAGAGCCAAAGTGACAGGGTCTGCTTGTGTGTCCTGTTAGGAGGTTTCAGACAAGCTATGCCTTTCAGCCCTAGCTTCTTTACTTTGGGAGTTATTGCTGGACGTTTAGCATGTTTTGAACTGCAGTCTGCTAGGGCCGAGAAAAGCACCGTAGGAGGTTCCAGGCATGTTCCCTCTTTCCAGGCAAAGGAAAAGGCTGAGAGCCAAAGTGACAGGGTCTGCTTGTGTGTCCTGTTAGGAGGTTTCAGACAAGCTATGCCTTTCAGTCCTAGCTTCTTTACTTTGGGAGTTATTGCTGGACGTTTAGCATGTTTTGAACTGCAGTCTGCTAGGGCCGAGAAAAGCACTGTAGGAGGTAGTAGGTATGTTCCCTCTTTCCAGGCAAAGGAAAAGGCTGAGAGCCAAAGTGACAGGGTCTGCTTGTGTGTCCTGTTAGGAGGTTTCAGACAAGCTATGCCTTTCAGTCCTAGCTTCTTTACTTTGGGAGTTATTGCTGGACGTTTAGCATGTTTTGAACTGCAGTCTGCTAGGGCCGAGAAAAGCACTGTAGGAGGTAGTAGGTATGTTCCCTCTTTCCAGGCAAAGGAAAAGGCTGAGAGCCAAAGTGACAGGGTCTGCTTGTGTGTCCTGTTAGGAGGTTTCAGACAAGCTATGCCTTTCATGCCTAGCTTCTTTACTTTGGGAGTTATTGCTGGACGTTTAGCATGTTTTGAACTGCAGTCTGCTAGGGCCGAGAAAAGCACCGTAGGAGGTTCCAGGCATGTTCCCTCTTTCCAGGCAAAGGAAAAGGCTGAGAGCCAAAGTGACAGGGTCTGCTTGTGTGTCCTGTTAGGAGGTTTCAGACAAGCTATGCCTTTCATGCCTAGCTTCTTTACTTTGGGAGTTATTGCTGGACGTTTAGCATGTTTTGAACTGCAGTCTGCTAGGGCCGAGAAAAGCACCGTAGGAGGTAGTAGGTATGTTCCCTCTTTCCAGGCAAAGGAAAAGGCTGAGAGCCAAAGTGACAGGGTCTGCTTGTGTGTCCTGTTAGGAGGTTTCAGACAAGCTATGCCTTTCAGTCCTAGCTTCTTTACTTTGGGAGTTATTGCTGGACGTTTAGCATGTTTTGAACTGCAGTCTGCTAGGGCCGAGAAAAGCACCGTAGGAGCTTCCAGGCATGTTCCCTCTTTCCAGGCAAAGGAAAAGGCTGAGAGCCAAAGTGACAGGGTCTGCTTGTGTGTCCTGTTAGGAGGTTTCAGACAAGCTATGCCTTTCAGTCCTAGCTTCTTTACTTTGGGAGTTATTGCTGGACGTTTAGCATGTTTTGAACTGCAGTCTGCTAGGGCCGAGAAAAGCACCGTAGGAGGTTCGACGGCATGTTCCCTCTTTCCAGGCAAAGGAAAAGGCTGAGAGCCAAAGTGACAGGGTCTGCTTGTGTGTCCTGTTAGGAGGTTTCAGACAAGCTATGCCTTTCAGTCCTAGCTTCTTTACTTTGGGAGTTATTGCTGGACGTTTAGCATGTTTTGAACTGCAGTCTGCTAGGGCCGAGAAAAGCACCCTAGGAGCTTCCAGGCATGTTCCCTCTTTCCAGGCAAAGGAAAAGGCTGAGAGCCAAAGTGACAGGGTCTGCTTGTGTGTCCTGTTAGGAGGTTTCAGACAAGCTATGCCTTTCATGCCTAGCTTCTTTACTTTGGGAGTTATTGCTGGACGTTTAGCATGTTTTGAACTGCAGTCTGCTAGGGCCGAGAAAAGCACCGTAGGAGGTTCCAGGCATGTTCCCTCTTTCCAGGCAAAGGAAAAGGCTGAGAGCCAAAGTGACAGGGTCTGCTTGTGTGTCCTGTTAGGAGGTTTCAGACAAGCTATGCCTTTCATGCCTAGCTTCTTTACTTTGGGAGTTATTGCTGGACGTTTAGCATGTTTTGAACTGCAGTCTGCTAGGGCCGAGAAAAGCACCGTAGGAGGTAGTAGGTATGTTCCCTCTTTCCAGGCAAAGGAAAAGGCTGAGAGCCAAAGTGACAGGGTCTGCTTGTGTGTCCTGTTAGGAGGTTTCAGACAAGCTATGCCTTTCAGTCCTAGCTTCTTTACTTTGGGAGTTATTGCTGGACGTTTAGCATGTTTTGAACTGCAGTCTGCTAGGGCCGAGAAAAGCACCGTAGGAGGTTCCAGGCATGTTCCCTCTTTCCAGGCAAAGGAAAAGGCTGAGAGCCAAAGTGACAGGGTCTGCTTGTGTGTCCTGTTAGGAGGTTTCAGACAAGCTATGCCTTTCAGTCCTAGCTTCTTTACTTTGGGAGTTATTGCTGGACGTTTAGCATGTTTTGAACTGCAGTCTGCTAGGGCCGAGAAAAGCACCGTAGGAGGTTCCAGGCATGTTCCCTCTTTCCAGGCAAAGGAAAAGGCTGAGAGCCAAAGTGACAGGGTCTGCTTGTGTGTCCTGTTAGGAGGTTTCAGACAAGCTATGCCTTTCAGTCCTAGCTTCTTTACTTTGGGAGTTATTGCTGGACGTTTAGCATGTTTTGAACTGCAGTCTGCTAGGGCCGAGAAAAGCACCGTAGGAGGTTCGACGGCATGTTCCCTCTTTCCAGGCAAAGGAAAAGGCTGAGAGCCAAAGTGACAGGGTCTGCTTGTGTGTCCTGTTAGGAGGTTTCAGACAAGCTATGCCTTTCATGCCTAGCTTCTTTACTTTGGGAGTTATTGCTGGACGTTTAGCATGTTTTGAACTGCAGTCTGCTAGGGCCGAGAAAAGCACCGTAGGAGGTTCCAGGCATGTTCCCTCTTTCCAGGCAAAGGAAAAGGCTGAGAGCCAAAGTGACAGGGTCTGCTTGTGTGTCCTGTTAGGAGGTTTCAGACAAGCTATGCCTTTCATGCCTAGCTTCTTTACTTTGGGAGTTATTGCTGGACGTTTAGCATGTTTTGAACTGCAGTCTGCTAGGGCCGAGAAAAGCACCGTAGGAGGTTCCAGGCATGTTCCCTCTTTCCAGGCAAAGGAAAAGGCTGAGAGCCAAAGTGACAGGGTCTGCTTGTGTGTCCTGTTAGGAGGTTTCAGACAAGCTATGCCTTTCATGCCTAGCTTCTTTACTTTGGGAGTTATTGCTGGACGTTTAGCATGTTTTGAACTGCAGTCTGCTAGGGCCGAGAAAAGCACTGTAGGAGGTTCCAGGCATGTTCCCTCTTTCCAGGCAAAGGAAAAGGCTGAGAGCCAAAGTGACAGGGTCTGCTTGTGTGTCCTGTTAGGAGGTTTCAGACAAGCTATGCCTTTCATGCCTAGCTTCTTTACTTTGGGAGTTATTGCTGGACGTTTAGCATGTTTTGAACTGCAGTCTGCTAGGGCCGAGAAAAGCACCGTAGGAGGTTCCAGGCATGTTCCCTCTTTCCAGGCAAAGGAAAAGGCTGAGAGCCAAAGTGACAGGGTCTGCTTGTGTGTCCTGTTAGGAGGTTTCAGACAAGCTATGCCTTTCATGCCTAGCTTCTTTACTTTGGGAGTTATTGCTGGACGTTTAGCATGTTTTGAACTGCAGTCTGCTAGGGCCGAGAAAAGCACCGTAGGAGGTTCCAGGCATGTTCCCTCTTTCCAGGCAAAGGAAAAGGCTGAGAGCCAAAGTGACAGGGTCTGCTTGTGTGTCCTGTTAGGAGGTTTCAGACAAGCTATGCCTTTCAGTCCTAGCTTCTTTACTTTGGGAGTTATTGCTGGACGTTTAGCATGTTTTGAACTGCAGTCTGCTAGGGCCGAGAAAAGCACCGTAGGAGGTTCCAGGCATGTTCCCTCTTTCCAGGCAAAGGAAAAGGCTGAGAGCCAAAGTGACAGGGTCTGCTTGTGTGTCCTGTTAGGAGGTTTCAGACAAGCTATGCCTTTCATGCCTAGCTTCTTTACTTTGGGAGTTATTGCTGGACGTTTAGCATGTTTTGAACTGCAGTCTGCTAGGGCCGAGAAAAGCACTGTAGGAGGTTCCAGGCATGTTCCCTCTTTCCAGGCAAAGGAAAAGGCTGAGAGCCAAAGTGACAGGGTCTGCTTGTGTGTCCTGTTAGGAGGTTTCAGACAAGCTATGCCTTTCATGCCTAGCTTCTTTACTTTGGGAGTTATTGCTGGACGTTTAGCATGTTTTGAACTGCAGTCTGCTAGGGCCGAGAAAAGCACTGTAGGAGGTAGTAGGTATGTTCCCTCTTTCCAGGCAAAGGAAAAGGCTGAGAGCCAAAGTGACAGGGTCTGCTTGTGTGTCCTGTTAGGAGGTTTCAGACAAGCTATGCCTTTCAGTCCTAGCTTCTTTACTTTGGGAGTTATTGCTGGACGTTTAGCATGTTTTGAACTGCAGTCTGCTAGGGCCGAGAAAAGCACCGTAGGAGGTTCCAGGCATGTTCCCTCTTTCCAGGCAAAGGAAAAGGCTGAGAGCCAAAGTGACAGGGTCTGCTTGTGTGTCCTGTTAGGAGGTTTCAGACAAGCTATGCCTTTCATGCCTAGCTTCTTTACTTTGGGAGTTATTGCTGGACGTTTAGCATGTTTTGAACTGCAGTCTGCTAGGGCCGAGAAAAGCACCCTAGGAGCTTCCAGGCATGTTCCCTCTTTCCAGGCAAAGGAAAAGGCTGAGAGCCAAAGTGACAGGGTCTGCTTGTGTGTCCTGTTAGGAGGTTTCAGACAAGCTATGCCTTTCATGCCTAGCTTCTTTACTTTGGGAGTTATTGCTGGACGTTTAGCATGTTTTGAACTGCAGTCTGCTAGGGCCGAGAAAAGCACCGTAGGAGGTTCCAGGCATGTTCCCTCTTTCCAGGCAAAGGAAAAGGCTGAGAGCCAAAGTGACAGGGTCTGCTTGTGTGTCCTGTTAGGAGGTTTCAGACAAGCTATGCCTTTCATGCCTAGCTTCTTTACTTTGGGAGTTATTGCTGGACGTTTAGCATGTTTTGAACTGCAGTCTGCTAGGGCCGAGAAAAGCACTGTAGGAGGTTCCAGGCATGTTCCCTCTTTCCAGGCAAAGGAAAAGGCTGAGAGCCAAAGTGACAGGGTCTGCTTGTGTGTCCTGTTAGGAGGTTTCAGACAAGCTATGCCTTTCATGCCTAGCTTCTTTACTTTGGGAGTTATTGCTGGACGTTTAGCATGTTTTGAACTGCAGTCTGCTAGGGCCGAGAAAATCACTGTAGGAGGTAGTAGGTATGTTCCCTCTTTCCAGGCAAAGGAAAAGGCTGAGAGCCAAAGTGACAGGGTCTGCTTGTGTGTCCTGTTAGGAGGTTTCAGACAAGCTATGCCTTTCAGTCCTAGCTTCTTTACTTTGGGAGTTATTGCTGGACGTTTAGCATGTTTTGAACTGCAGTCTGCTAGGGCCGAGAAAAGCACCGTAGGAGGTTCCAGGCATGTTCCCTCTTTCCAGGCAAAGGAAAAGGCTGAGAGCCAAAGTGACAGGGTCTGCTTGTGTGTCCTGTTAGGAGGTTTCAGACAAGCTATGCCTTTCAGTCCTAGCTTCTTTACTTTGGGAGTTATTGCTGGACGTTTAGCATGTTTTGAACTGCAGTCTGCTAGGGCCGAGAAAAGCACCGTAGGAGGTTCCAGGCATGTTCCCTCTTTCCAGGCAAAGGAAAAGGCTGAGAGCCAAAGTGACAGGGTCTGCTTGTGTGTCCTGTTAGGAGGTTTCAGACAAGCTATGCCTTTCATGCCTAGCTTCTTTACTTTGGGAGTTATTGCTGGACGTTTAGCATGTTTTGAACTGCAGTCTGCTAGGGCCGAGAAAAGCACCGTAGGAGGTTCCAGGCATGTTCCCTCTTTCCAGGCAAAGGAAAAGGCTGAGAGCCAAAGTGACAGGGTCTGCTTGTGTGTCCTGTTAGGAGGTTTCAGACAAGCTATGCCTTTCAGTCCTAGCTTCTTTACTTTGGGAGTTATTGCTGGACGTTTAGCATGTTTTGAACTGCAGTCTGCTAGGGCCGAGAAAAGCACTGTAGGAGGTTCCAGGCATGTTCCCTCTTTCCAGGCAAAGGAAAAGGCTGAGAGCCAAAGTGACAGGGTCTGCTTGTGTGTCCTGTTAGGAGGTTTCAGACAAGCTATGCCTTTCATGCCTAGCTTCTTTACTTTGGGAGTTATTGCTGGACGTTTAGCATGTTTTGAACTGCAGTCTGCTAGGGCCGAGAAAAGCACTGTAGGAGGTAGTAGGTATGTTCCCTCTTTCCAGGCAAAGGAAAAGGCTGAGAGCCAAAGTGACAGGGTCTGCTTGTGTGTCCTGTTAGGAGGTTTCAGACAAGCTATGCCTTTCATGCCTAGCTTCTTTACTTTGGGAGTTATTGCTGGACGTTTAGCATGTTTTGAACTGCAGTCTGCTAGGGCCGAGAAAAGCACCGTAGGAGGTAGTAGGTATGTTCCCTCTTTCCAGGCAAAGGAAAAGGCTGAGAGCCAAAGTGACAGGGTCTGCTTGTGTGTCCTGTTAGGAGGTTTCAGACAAGCTATGCCTTTCATGCCTAGCTTCTTTACTTTGGGAGTTATTGCTGGACGTTTAGCATGTTTTGAACTGCAGTCTGCTAGAGCCGAGAAAAGCACCGTAGGAGCTTCCAGGCATGTTCCCTCTTTCCAGGCAAAGGAAAAGGCTGAGAGCCAAAGTGACAGGGTCTGCTTGTGTGTCCTGTTAGGAGGTTTCAGACAAGCTATGCCTTTCATGCCTAGCTTCTTTACTTTGGGAGTTATTGCTGGACGTTTAGCATGTTTTGAACTGCAGTCTGCTAGGGCCGAGAAAAGCACTGTAGGAGGTAGTAGGTATGTTCCCTCTTTCCAGGCAAAGGAAAAGGCTGAGAGCCAAAGTGACAGGGTCTGCTTGTGTGTCCTGTTAGGAGGTTTCAGACAAGCTATGCCTTTCAGTCCTAGCTTCTTTACTTTGGGAGTTATTGCTGGACGTTTAGCATGTTTTGAACTGCAGTCTGCTAGGGCCGAGAAAAGCACCGTAGGAGGTTCCAGGCATGTTCCCTCTTTCCAGGCAAAGGAAAAGGCTGAGAGCCAAAGTGACAGGGTCTGCTTGTGTGTCCTGTTAGGAGGTTTCAGACAAGCTATGCCTTTCATGCCTAGCTTCTTTACTTTGGGAGTTATTGCTGGACGTTTAGCATGTTTTGAACTGCAGTCTGCTAGGGCCGAGAAAAGCACCGTAGGAGGTTCCAGGCATGTTCCCTCTTTCCAGGCAAAAGAAAAGGCTGAGAGCCAAAGTGACAGGGTCTGCTTGTGTGTCCTGTTAGGAGGTTTCAGACAAGCTATGCCTTTCATGCCTAGCTTCTTTACTTTGGGAGTTATTGCTGGACGTTTAGCATGTTTTGAACTGCAGTCTGCTAGGGCCGAGAAAAGCACCGTAGGAGCTTCCAGGCATGTTCCCTCTTTCCAGGCAAAGGAAAAGGCTGAGAGCCAAAGTGACAGGGTCTGCTTGTGTGTCCTGTTAGGAGGTTTCAGACAAGCTATGCCTTTCATGCCTAGCTTCTTTACTTTGGGAGTTATTGCTGGACGTTTAGCATGTTTTGAACTGCAGTCTGCTAGGGCCGAGAAAAGCACCGTAGGAGGTTCCAGGCATGTTCCCTCTTTCCAGGCAAAGGAAAAGGCTGAGAGCCAAAGTGACAGGGTCTGCTTGTGTGTCCTGTTAGGAGGTTTCAGACAAGCTATGCCTTTCATGCCTAGCTTCTTTACTTTGGGAGTTATTGCTGGACGTTTAGCATGTTTTGAACTGCAGTCTGCTAGGGCCGAGAAAAGCACCGTAGGAGGTTCCAGGCATGTTCCCTCTTTCCAGGCAAAGGAAAAGGCTGAGAGCCAAAGTGACAGGGTCTGCTTGTGTGTCCTGTTAGGAGGTTTCAGACAAGCTATGCCTTTCAGTCCTAGCTTCTTTACTTTGGGAGTTATTGCTGGACGTTTAGCATGTTTTGAACTGCAGTCTGCTAGGGCCGAGAAAAGCACTGTAGGAGGTTCCAGGCATGTTCCCTCTTTCCAGGCAAAGGAAAAGGCTGAGAGCCAAAGTGACAGGGTCTGCTTGTGTGTCCTGTTAGGAGGTTTCAGACAAGCTATGCCTTTCATGCCTAGCTTCTTTACTTTGGGAGTTATTGCTGGACGTTTAGCATGTTTTGAACTGCAGTCTGCTAGGGCCGAGAAAAGCACCGTAGGAGGTTCCAGGCATGTTCCCTCTTTCCAGGCAAAGGAAAAGGCTGAGAGCCAAAGTGACAGGGTCTGCTTGTGTGTCCTGTTAGGAGGTTTCAGACAAGCTATGCCTTTCAGTCCTAGCTTCTTTACTTTGGGAGTTATTGCTGGACGTTTAGCATGTTTTGAACTGCAGTCTGCTAGGGCCGAGAAAAGCACCGTAGGAGGTTCCAGGCATGTTCCCTCTTTCCAGGCAAAGGAAAAGGCTGAGAGCCAAAGTGACAGGGTCTGCTTGTGTGTCCTGTTAGGAGGTTTCAGACAAGCTATGCCTTTCAGTCCTAGCTTCTTTACTTTGGGAGTTATTGCTGGACGTTTAGCATGTTTTGAACTGCAGTCTGCTAGGGCCGAGAAAAGCACCGTAGGAGGTTCCAGGCATGTTCCCTCTTTCCAGGCAAAGGAAAAGGCTGAGAGCCAAAGTGACAGGGTCTGCTTGTGTGTCCTGTTAGGAGGTTTCAGACAAGCTATGCCTTTCATGCCTAGCTTCTTTACTTTGGGAGTTATTGCTGGACGTTTAGCATGTTTTGAACTGCAGTCTGCTAGGGCCGAGAAAAGCACTGTAGGAGGTTCCAGGCATGTTCCCTCTTTCCAGGCAAAGGAAAAGGCTGAGAGCCAAAGTGACAGGGTCTGCTTGTGTGTCCTGTTAGGAGGTTTCAGACAAGCTATGCCTTTCATGCCTAGCTTCTTTACTTTGGGAGTTATTGCTGGACGTTTAGCATGTTTTGAACTGCAGTCTGCTAGGGCCGAGAAAAGCACTGTAGGAGGTAGTAGGTATGTTCCCTCTTTCCATGCAAAGGAAAAGGCTGAGAGCCAAAGTGACAGGGTCTGCTTGTGTGTCCTGTTAGGAGGTTTCAGACAAGCTATGCCTTTCAGTCCTAGCTTCTTTACTTTGGGAGTTATTGCTGGACGTTTAGCATGTTTTGAACTGCAGTCTGCTAGGGCCGAGAAAAGCACCGTAGGAGGTTCCAGGCATGTTCCCTCTTTCCAGGCAAAGGAAAAGGCTGAGAGCCAAAGTGACAGGGTCTGCTTGTGTGTCCTGTT
The DNA here is from genome assembly GCA_022605955.1 of Rallus limicola. Lineage (NCBI taxonomy): Eukaryota > Metazoa > Chordata > Aves > Gruiformes > Rallidae > Rallus > Rallus limicola. The sequence goes on from JAKCOZ010000956.1 coordinate 35,383, forward strand.
AGGAGGTTTCAGACAAGCTATGCCTTTCAGTCCTAGCTTCTTTACTTTGGGAGTTATTGCTGGACGTTTAGCATGTTTTGAACTGCAGTCTGCTAGGGCCGAGAAAAGCACCGTAGGAGGTTCCAGGCATGTTCCCTCTTTCCAGGCAAAGGAAAAGGCTGAGAGCCAAAGTGACAGGGTCTGCTTGTGTGTCCTGTTAGGAGGTTTCAGACAAGCTATGCCTTTCATGCCTAGCTTCTTTACTTTGGGAGTTATTGCTGGACGTTTAGCATGTTTTGAACTGCAGTCTGCTAGGGCCGAGAAAAGCACTGTAGGAGGTAGTAGGTATGTTCCCTCTTTCCAGGCAAAGGAAAAGGCTGAGAGCCAAAGTGACAGGGTCTGCTTGTGTGTCCTGTTAGGAGGTTTCAGACAAGCTATGCCTTTCAGTCCTAGCTTCTTTACTTTGGGAGTTATTGCTGGACGTTTAGCATGTTTTGAACTGCAGTCTGCTAGGGCCGAGAAAAGCACCGTAGGAGGTTCCAGGCATGTTCCCTCTTTCCAGGCAAAGGAAAAGGCTGAGAGCCAAAGTGACAGGGTCTGCTTGTGTGTCCTGTTAGGAGGTTTCAGACAAGCTATGCCTTTCATGCCTAGCTTCTTTACTTTGGGAGTTATTGCTGGACGTTTAGCATGTTTTGAACTGCAGTCTGCTAGGGCCGAGAAAAGCACCGTAGGAGGTTCCAGGCATGTTCCCTCTTTCCAGGCAAAAGAAAAGGCTGAGAGCCAAAGTGACAGGGTCTGCTTGTGTGTCCTGTTAGGAGGTTTCAGACAAGCTATGCCTTTCATGCCTAGCTTCTTTACTTTGGGAGTTATTGCTGGACGTTTAGCATGTTTTGAACTGCAGTCTGCTAGGGCCGAGAAAAGCACCGTAGGAGCTTCCAGGCATGTTCCCTCTTTCCAGGCAAAGGAAAAGGCTGAGAGCCAAAGTGACAGGGTCTGCTTGTGTGTCCTGTTAGGAGGTTTCAGACAAGCTATGCCTTTCATGCCTAGCTTCTTTACTTTGGGAGTTATTGCTGGACGTTTAGCATGTTTTGAACTGCAGTCTGCTAGGGCCGAGAAAAGCACCGTAGGAGGTTCCAGGCATGTTCCCTCTTTCCAGGCAAAGGAAAAGGCTGAGAGCCAAAGTGACAGGGTCTGCTTGTGTGTCCTGTTAGGAGGTTTCAGACAAGCTATGCCTTTCATGCCTAGCTTCTTTACTTTGGGAGTTATTGCTGGACGTTTAGCATGTTTTGAACTGCAGTCTGCTAGGGCCGAGAAAAGCACCGTAGGAGGTTCCAGGCATGTTCCCTCTTTCCAGGCAAAGGAAAAGGCTGAGAGCCAAAGTGACAGGGTCTGCTTGTGTGTCCTGTTAGGAGGTTTCAGACAAGCTATGCCTTTCATGCCTAGCTTCTTTACTTTGGGAGTTATTGCTGGACGTTTAGCATGTTTTGAACTGCAGTCTGCTAGGGCCGAGAAAAGCACCGTAGGAGGTTCCAGGCATGTTCCCTCTTTCCAGGCAAAAGAAAAGGCTGAGAGCCAAAGTGACAGGGTCTGCTTGTGTGTCCTGTTAGGAGGTTTCAGACAAGCTATGCCTTTCATGCCTAGCTTCTTTACTTTGGGAGTTATTGCTGGACGTTTAGCATGTTTTGAACTGCAGTCTGCTAGGGCCGAGAAAAGCACCGTAGGAGCTTCCAGGCATGTTCCCTCTTTCCAGGCAAAGGAAAAGGCTGAGAGCCAAAGTGACAGGGTCTGCTTGTGTGTCCTGTTAGGAGGTTTCAGACAAGCTATGCCTTTCATGCCTAGCTTCTTTACTTTGGGAGTTATTGCTGGACGTTTAGCATGTTTTGAACTGCAGTCTGCTAGGGCCGAGAAAAGCACCGTAGGAGGTTCCAGGCATGTTCCCTCTTTCCAGGCAAAGGAAAAGGCTGAGAGCCAAAGTGACAGGGTCTGCTTGTGTGTCCTGTTAGGAGGTTTCAGACAAGCTATGCCTTTCATGCCTAGCTTCTTTACTTTGGGAGTTATTGCTGGACGTTTAGCATGTTTTGAACTGCAGTCTGCTAGGGCCGAGAAAAGCACCGTAGGAGGTTCCAGGCATGTTCCCTCTTTCCAGGCAAAGGAAAAGGCTGAGAGCCAAAGTGACAGGGTCTGCTTGTGTGTCCTGTTAGGAGGTTTCAGACAAGCTATGCCTTTCAGTCCTAGCTTCTTTACTTTGGGAGTTATTGCTGGACGTTTAGCATGTTTTGAACTGCAGTCTGCTAGGGCCGAGAAAAGCACTGTAGGAGGTTCCAGGCATGTTCCCTCTTTCCAGGCAAAGGAAAAGGCTGAGAGCCAAAGTGACAGGGTCTGCTTGTGTGTCCTGTTAGGAGGTTTCAGACAAGCTATGCCTTTCATGCCTAGCTTCTTTACTTTGGGAGTTATTGCTGGACGTTTAGCATGTTTTGAACTGCAGTCTGCTTAGGCCGAGAAAAGCACCGTAGGAGGTTCCAGGCATGTTCCCTCTTTCCAGGCAAAGGAAAAGGCTGAGAGCCAAAGTGACAGGGTCTGCTTGTGTGTCCTGTTAGGAGGTTTCAGACAAGCTATGCCTTTCATGCCTAGCTTCTTTACTTTGGGAGTTATTGCTGGACGTTTAGCATGTTTTGAACTGCAGTCTGCTAGGGCCGAGAAAAGCACCGTAGGAGGTTCCAGGCATGTTCCCTCTTTCCAGGCAAAGGAAAAGGCTGAGAGCCAAAGTGACAGGGTCTGCTTGTGTGTCCTGTTAGGAGGTTTCAGACAAGCTATGCCTTTCAGTCCTAGCTTCTTTACTTTGGGAGTTATTGCTGGACGTTTAGCATGTTTTGAACTGCAGTCTGCTAGGGCCGAGAAAAGCACCGTAGGAGGTTCCAGGCATGTTCCCTCTTTCCAGGCAAAGGAAAAGGCTGAGAGCCAAAGTGACAGGGTCTGCTTGTGTGTCCTGTTAGGAGGTTTCAGACAAGCTATGCCTTTCAGTCCTAGCTTCTTTACTTTGGGAGTTATTGCTGGACGTTTAGCATGTTTTGAACTGCAGTCTGCTAGGGCCGAGAAAAGCACCGTAGGAGGTTCCAGGCATGTTCCCTCTTTCCAGGCAAAGGAAAAGGCTGAGAGCCAAAGTGACAGGGTCTGCTTGTGTCTCCTGTT
>JAKCOZ010000957.1:0-38445 GCA_022605955.1 Rallus limicola
TCTCGGCCCTAGCAGACTGCAGTTCAAAACATGCTAAACGTCCAGCAATAACTCCCAAAGTAAAGAAGCTAGGCCTGAAAGGCATAGCTTGTCTGAAACCTCCTAACATGACACACGAGCAGCCCCTGTCACTTTGGCTCTCAGCCTTTTCCTTTGCCTGGAAAGAGGGAACATGCCTGGAACCTCCTACGGTGCTTTTCTCGGCCCTAGCAGACTGCAGTTCAAAACATGCTAAACGTCCAGCAATAACTCCCAAAGTAAAGAAGCTAGGCCTGAAAGGCATAGCTTGTCTGAAACCTCCTAACAGGACACACGAGCAGACCCTGTCACTTTGGCTCTCAGCCTTTTCCTTTGCCTGGAAAGAGGGAACATGCCTGGAACCTCCTACGGTGCTTTTCTCGGCCCTAGCAGACTGCAGTTCAAAACATGCTAAACGTCCAGCAATAACTCCCAAAGTAAAGAAGCTAGGCCTGAAAGGCATAGCTTGTCTGAAACCTCCTAACATGACACACGAGCAGCCCCTGTCACTTTGGCTCTCAGCCTTTTCCTTTGCCTGGAAAGAGGGAACATGCCTGGAACCTCCTACGGTGCTTTTCTCGGCCCTAGCAGACTGCAGTTCAAAACATGCTAAACGTCCAGCAATAACTCCCAAAGTAAAGAAGCTAGGCCTGAAAGGCATAGCTTGTCTGAAACCTCCTAACAGGACACACGAGCAGCCCCTGTCACTTTGGCTCTCAGCCTTTTCCTTTGCCTGGAAAGAGGGAACATGCCTGGAACCTCCTACGGTGCTTTTCTCGGCCCTAGCAGACTGCAGTTAAAAACATGCTAAACGTCCAGCAATAACTCCCAAAGTAAAGAAGCTAGGCCTGAAAGGCATAGCTTGTCTGAAACCTCCTAACAGGACACACGAGCAGACCCTGTCACTTTGGTTCTCAGCCTTTTCCTTTGCCTGGAAAGAGGGAACATGCCTGGAACCTCCTACGGTGCTTTTCTCGGCCCTAGCAGACTGCAATTTGAAACATGCTAAACGTCCAGCAATAACTCCCAAAGTAAAGATGCTAGGCCTGAAAGGCATAGCTTGTCTGAAACCTCCTAACAGGACACACGAGCAAACCCTTTCACTTTGGCTCTCAGCTTTTTCCTTTGCTTGGAAAGAGGGAACATGCCTGGAACCTCCTACGGTGCTTTTCTCGGCCCTAGCAGACTGCAATTCAAAACATGCTAAACGTCCAGCAATAACTCCCAAAGTAAAGAAGCTAGGCATGAAAGGCATAGCTTGTCTGAAACCTCCTAAAAGGACACCCGAGCAGACCCTGTCACTTTGGCTCTCAGCCTTTTCCTTTGCCTGGAAAGAGGGAACATGCCTGGAACCTCCTACGGTGCTTTTCTCGGCCCTAGCAGACTGCAGTTCAAAACATGCTAAACGTCCAGCAATAACTCCCAAAGTAAAGAAGCTAGGCCTGAAAGGCATAGCTTGTCTGAAACCTCCTAACAGGACACACGAGCAGACCCTGTCACTTTGGCTCTCAGCCTTTTCCTTTGCCTGGAAAGAGGGAACATGCCTGGAACCTCCTACGGTGCTTTTCTCGGCCCTAGCAGACTGCAGTTCAAAACATGCTAAACGTCCAGCAATAACTCCCAAAGTAAAGAAGCTAGGCTTGAAAGGCATAGCTTGTCTGAAACCTCCTAACAGGACACACGAGCAGACCCTGTCACTTTGGCTCTCAGCCTTTTCCTTTGCCTGGAAAGAGGGAACATGCCTGGAACCTCCTACGGTGCTTTTCTCGGCCCTAGCAGACTGCAGTTCAAAACATGCTAAACGTCCAGCAATAACTCCCAAAGTAAAGAAGCTAGGCCTGAAAGGCATAGCTTGTCTGAAACCTCCTAACATGACACACGAGCAGCCCCTGTCACTTTGGTTCTCAGCCTTTTCCTTTGCCTGGAAAGAGGGAACATGCCTGGAACCTCCTACGGTGCTTTTCTCGGCCCTAGCAGACTGCAGTTCAAAACATGCTAAACGTCCAGCAATAACTCCCAAAGTAAAGAAGCTAGGCCTGAAAGGCATAGCTTGTCTGAAACCTCCTAACATGACACACGAGCAGCCCCTGTCACTTTGGTTCTCAGCCTTTTCCTTTGCCTGGAAAGACGGAACATGCCTGGAACCTCCTACGGTGCTTTTCTCGGCCCTATCAGACTGCAGTTCAAAACATGCTAAACGTCCAGCAATAACTCCCAAAGTAAAGAAGCTAGGCATGAAAGGCATAGCTTGTCCTGTTAGGAGGTTTCAGACAAGCTAGGCATGAAAGGCATAGCTTGTCTGAAACCTCCTAACAGGACACACGAGCAGACCCTGTCACTTTGGCTCTCAGCCTTTTCCTTTGCCTGGAAAGAGGGAACATGCCTGGAACCTCCTACGGTGCTTTTCTCGGCCCTAGCAGACTGCAATTCAAAACATGCTAAACGTCCAGCAATAACTCCCAAAGTAAAGAAGCTAGGCCTGAAAGGCATAGCTTGTCTGAAAGCTCCTAAAATGACACACGAGCAGCCCCTGTCACTTTGGTTCTCAGCCTTTACCTTTGCCTGGAAAGAGGGAACATGCCTGGAACCTCCTACGGTGCTTTTCTCGGCCCTAGCACACTGCAGTTCAAAACATGCTAAACGTCCAGCAATAACTCCCAAAGTAAAGAAGCTAGGCCTGAAAGGCATAGCTTGTCTGAAACCTCCTAACATGACACACGAGCAGCCCCTGTCACTTTGGTTCTCAGCCTTTTCCTTTGCCTGGAAAGAGGGAACATGCCTGGAACCTCCTACGGTGCTTTTCTCGGCCCTAGCAGACTGCAGTTCAAAACATGCTAAACGTCCAGCAATAACTCCCAAAGTAAAGAAGCTAGGCCTGAAAGGCATAGCTTGTCTGAAACCTCCTAACAGGACACACAAGCAGACCCTGTCACTTTGGCTCTCAGCCTTTTCCTTTGCCTGGAAAGAGGGAACATGCCTGGAACCTCCTACGGTGCTTTTCTCGGCCCTAGCAGACTGCAGTTCAAAACATGCTAAACGTCCAGCAATAACTCCCAAAGTAAAGAAGCTAGGCCTGAAAGGCATAGCTTGTCTGAAACCTCCTAACAGGACACACGAGCAGACCCTGTCACTTTGGCTCTCAGCCTTTTCCTTTGCCTGGAAAGAGGGAACATGCCTGGAACCTCCTACGGTGCTTTTCTCGGCCCTAGCAGACTGCAGTTCAAAACATGCTAAACGTCCAGCAATAACTCCCAAAGTAAAGAAGCTAGGCCTGAAAGGCATAGCTTGTCTGAAACCTCCTAACAGGACACACGAGCAGACCCTGTCACTTTGGCTCTCAGCCTTTTCCTTTGCCTGGAAAGAGGGAACATGCCTGGAACCTCCTACGGTGCTTTTCTCGGCCCTAGCAGACTGCAGTTCAAAACATGCTAAACGTCCAGCAATAACTCCCAAAGTAAAGAAGCTAGGCCTGAAAGGCATAGCTTGTCTGAAACCTCCTAACAGGACACACGAGCAGCCCCTGTCACTTTGGCTCTCAGCCTTTTCCTTTGCCTGGAAAGAGGGAACATGCCTGGAACCTCCTACGGTGCTTTTCTCGGCCCTAGCAGACTGCAGTTCAAAACATGCTAAACGTCCAGCAATAACTCCCAAAGTAAAGAAGCTAGGCCTGAAAGGCATAGCTTGTCTGAAACCTCCTAACAGGACACACGAGCAGCCCCTGTCACTTTGGCTCTCAGCCTTTTCCTTTGCCTGGAAAGAGGGAACATGCCTGGAACCTCCTACGGTGCTTTTCTCAGCCCTAGCAGACTGCAGTTCAAAACATGCTAAACGTCCAGCAATAACTCCCAAAGTAAAGAAGCTAGGCCTGAAAGGCATAGCTTGTCTGAAACCTCCTAACATGACACACGAGCAGCCCCTGTCACTTTGGTTCTCAGCCTTTTCCTTTGCCTGGAAAGAGGGAACATGCCTGGAACCTCCTACAGTGCTTTTCTCGGCCCTATCAGACTGCAGTTCAAAACATGCTAAACGTCCAGCAATAACTCCCAAAGTAAAGAAGCTAGGCCTGAAAGGCATACCTTGTCTGAAACCTCCTAACATGACACAGGAGCAGCCCCTGTCACTTTGGTTCTCAGCCTTTTCCTTTGCCTGGAAAGAGGGAACATGCCTGGAACCTCCTACGGTGCTTTTCTCGGCCCTAGCAGACTGCAGTTCAAAACATGCTAAACGTCCAGCAATAACTCCCAAAGTAAAGAAGCTAGGCATGAAAGGCATAGCTTGTCCTGTTAGGAGGTTTCAGACAAGCTAGGCCTGAAAGGCATAGCTTGTCTGAAACCTCCTAACAGGACACACGAGCAGCCCCTGTCACTTTGGCTCTCAGCCTTTTCCTTTGCCTGGAAAGAGGGAACATGCCTGGAACCTCCTACGGTGCTTTTCTCAGCCCTAGCAGACTGCAGTTCAAAACATGCTAAACGTCCAGCAATAACTCCCAAAATAAAGAAGCTAGGCCTGAAAGGCATAGCTTGTCTGAAACCTCCTAACATGACACACGAGCAGCCCCTGTCACTTTGGTTCTCAGCCTTTTCCTTTGCCTGGAAAGAGGGAACATGCCTGGAACCTCCTACGGTGCTTTTCTCGGCCCTATCAGACTGCAGTTCAAAACATGCTAAACGTCCAGCAATAACTCCCAAAGTAAAGAAGCTAGGCCTGAAAGGCATAGCTTGTCTGAAAGCTCCTAAAATGACACACGAGCAGCCCCTGTCACTTTGGTTCTCAGCCTTTACCTTTGCCTGGAAAGAGGGAACATGCCTGGAACCTCCTACGGTGCTTTTCTCGGCCCTAGCACACTGCAGTTCAAAACATGCTAAACGTCCAGCAATAACTCCCAAAGTAAAGAAGCTAGGCCTGAAAGGCATAGCTTGTCTGAAACCTCCTAACAGGACACACGAGCAGCCCCTGTCACTTTGGCTCTCAGCCTTTTCCTTTGCCTGGAAAGAGGGAACATGCCTGGAACCTCCTACGGTGCTTTTCTTGGCTCTAGCAGACTGCAGTTCAAAACATGCTAAACGTCCAGCAATAACTCCCAAAGTAAAGAAGCTAGGCCTGAAAGGCATAGCTTGTCTGAAACCTCCTAACAGGACACACGAGCAGCCCCTGTCACTTTGGCTCTCAGCCTTTTCCTTTGCCTGGAAAGAGGGAACATGCCTGGAACCTCCTACGGTGCTTTTCTTGGCCCTAGCAGACTGCAGTTCAAAACATGCTAAACGTCCAGCAATAACTCCCAAAGTAAAGAAGCTAGGCCTGAAATGCATAGCTTGTCTGAAACCTCCTAACATGACACACGAGCAGCCCCTGTCACTTTGGTTCTCAGCCTTTTCCTTTGCCTGGAAAGAGGGAACATGCCTGGAACCTCCTACGGTGCTTTTCTCGGCCCTAGCAGACTGCAGTTCAAAACATGCTAAACGTCCAGCAATAACTCCCAAAGTAAAGAAGCTAGGCCTGAAAGGCATAGCTTGTCTGAAACCTCCTAACAGGACACACAAGCAGACCCTGTCACTTTGGCTCTCAGCCTTTTCCTTTGCCTGGAAAGAGGGAACATGCCTGGAACCTCCTACGGTGCTTTTCTCGGCCCTAGCAGACTGCAGTTCAAAACATGCTAAACGTCCAGCAATAACTCCCAAAGTAAAGAAGCTAGGCCTGAAAGGCATAGCTTGTCTGAAACCTCCTAACAGGACACACGAGCAGACCCTGTCACTTTGGCTCTCAGCCTTTTCCTTTGCCTGGAAAGAGGGAACATGCCTGGAACCTCCTACGGTGCTTTTCTCGGCCCTAGCAGACTGCAGTTCAAAACATGCTAAACGTCCAGCAATAACTCCCAAAGTAAAGAAGCTAGGCCTGAAAGGCATAGCTTGTCTGAAACCTCCTAACAGGACACACGAGCAGACCCTGTCACTTTGGCTCTCAGCCTTTTACTTTGCCTGGAAAGAGGGAACATGCCTGGAACCTCCTACGGTGCTTTTCTCGGCCCTAGCAGACTGCAGTTCAAAACATGCTAAACGTCCAGCAATAACTCCCAAAGTAAAGAAGCTAGGCCTGAAAGGCATAGCTTGTCTGAAACCTCCTAACAGGACACACGAGCAGCCCCTGTCACTTTGGCTCTCAGCCTTTTCCTTTGCCTGGAAAGAGGGAACATGCCTGGAACCTCCTACGGTGCTTTTCTCGGCCCTAGCAGACTGCAGTTCAAAACATGCTAAACGTCCAGCAATAACTCCCAAAGTAAAGAAGCTAGGCCTGAAAGGCATAGCTTGTCTGAAACCTCCTAACAGGACACACGAGCAGCCCCTGTCACTTTGGCTCTCAGCCTTTTCCTTTGCCTGGAAAGAGGGAACATGCCTGGAACCTCCTACGGTGCTTTTCTCGGCCCTAGCAGACTGCAGTTCAAAACATGCTAAACGTCCAGCAATAACTCCCAAAGTAAAGAAGCTAGGCCTGAAAGGCATAGCTTGTCTGAAACCTCCTAACAGGACACATGAGCAGACCCTGTCACTTTGGCTCTCAGCCTTTTCCTTTGCCTGGAAAGAGGGAACATGCCTGGAACCTCCTACGGTGCTTTTCTCAACCCTAGCAGACTGCAGTTCAAAACATGCTAAACGTCCAGCAATAACTCCCAAAGTAAAGAAGCTAGGCCTGAAAGGCATAGCTTGTCTGAAACCTCCTAACAGGACACACGAGCAGACCCTGTCACTTTGGCTCTCAGCCTTTTCCTTTGCCTGGAAAGAGGGAACATGCCTGGAACCTCCTACGGTGCTTTTCTCGGCCCTAGCAGACTGCAGTTCAAAACATGCTAAACGTCCAGCAATAACTCCCAAAGTAAAGAAGCTAGGCATGAAAGGCATAGCTTGTCCTGTTAGGAGGTTTCAGACAAGCTAGGCCTGAAAGGCATAGCTTGTCTGAAACCTCCTAACAGGACACACGAGCAGCCCCTGTCACTTTGGCTCTCAGCCTTTTCCTTTGCCTGGAAAGAGGGAACATGCCTGGAACCTCCTACGGTGCTTTTCTCGGCCCTATCAGACTGCAGTTCAAAACATGCTAAACGTCCAGCAATAACTCCCAAAGTAAAGAAGCTAGGCCTGAAAGGCATAGCTTGTCTGAAACCTCCTAACATGACACACGAGCAGCCCCTGTCACTTTGGTTCTCAGCCTTTTCCTTTGCCTGGAAAGAGGGAACATGCCTGGAACCTCCTACGGTGCTTTTCTCGGCCCTAGCAGACTGCAGTTCAAAACATGCTAAACGTCCAGCAATAACTCCCAAAGTAAAGAAGCTAGGCCTGAAAGGCATAGCTTGTCTGAAAGCTCCTAAAATGACACACGAGCAGCCCCTGTCACTTTGGTTCTCAGCCTTTACCTTTGCCTGGAAAGAGGGAACATGCCTGGAACCTCCTACGGTGCTTTTCTCGGCCCTAGCACACTGCAGTTCAAAACATGCTAAACGTCCAGCAATAACTCCCAAAGTAAAGAAGCTAGGCCTGAAAGGCATAGCTTGTCTGAAACCTCCTAACAGGACACACGAGCAGCCCCTGTCACTTTGGCTCTCAGCCTTTTCCTTTGCCTGGAAAGAGGGAACATGCCTGGAACCTCCTACGGTGCTTTTCTTGGCTCTAGCAGACTGCAGTTCAAAACATGCTAAACGTCCAGCAATAACTCCCAAAGTAAAGAAGCTAGGCCTGAAAGGCATAGCTTGTCTGAAACCTCCTAACAGGACACACGAGCAGCCCCTGTCACTTTGGCTCTCAGCCTTTTCCTTTGCCTGGAAAGAGGGAACATGCCTGGAACCTCCTACGGTGCTTTTCTTGGCCCTAGCAGACTGCAGTTCAAAACATGCTAAACGTCCAGCAATAACTCCCAAAGTAAAGAAGCTAGGCCTGAAAGGCATAGCTTGTCTGAAACCTCCTAACATGACACACGAGCAGCCCCTGTCACTTTGGTTCTCAGCCTTTTCCTTTGCCTGGAAAGAGGGAACATGCCTGGAACCTCCTACGGTGCTTTTCTCGGCCCTAGCAGACTGCAGTTCAAAACATGCTAAACGTCCAGCAATAACTCCCAAAGTAAAGAAGCTAGGCCTGAAAGGCATAGCTTGTCTGAAACCTCCTAACAGGACACACAAGCAGACCCTGTCACTTTGGCTCTCAGCCTTTTCCTTTGCCTGGAAAGAGGGAACATGCCTGGAACCTCCTACGGTGCTTTTCTCGGCCCTAGCAGACTGCAGTTCAAAACATGCTAAACGTCCAGCAATAACTCCCAAAGTAAAGAAGCTAGGCCTGAAAGGCATAGCTTGTCTGAAACCTCCTAACAGGACACACGAGCAGACCCTGTCACTTTGGCTCTCAGCCTTTTCCTTTGCCTGGAAAGAGGGAACATGCCTGGAACCTCCTACGGTGCTTTTCTCGGCCCTAGCAGACTGCAGTTCAAAACATGCTAAACGTCCAGCAATAACTCCCAAAGTAAAGAAGCTAGGCCTGAAAGGCATAGCTTGTCTGAAACCTCCTAACAGGACACACGAGCAGACCCTGTCACTTTGGCTCTCAGCCTTTTCCTTTGCCTGGAAAGAGGGAACATGCCTGGAACCTCCTACGGTGCTTTTCTCGGCCCTAGCAGACTGCAGTTCAAAACATGCTAAACGTCCAGCAATAACTCCCAAAGTAAAGAAGCTAGGCCTGAAAGGCATAGCTTGTCTGAAACCTCCTAACAGGACACACGAGCAGACCCTGTCACTTTGGCTCTCAGCCTTTTCCTTTGCCTGGAAAGAGGGAACATGCCTGGAACCTCCTACGGTGCTTTTCTCGGCCCTAGCAGACTGCAGTTCAAAACATGCTAAACGTCCAGCAATAACTCCCAAAGTAAAGAAGCTAGGCCTGAAAGGCATAGCTTGTCTGAAACCTCCTAACAGGACACACGAGCAGCCCCTGTCACTTTGGCTCTCAGCCTTTTCCTTTGCCTGGAAAGAGGGAACATGCCTGGAACCTCCTACGGTGCTTTTCTCAGCCCTAGCAGACTGCAGTTCAAAACATGCTAAACGTCCAGCAATAACTCCCAAAGTAAAGAAGCTAGGCCTGAAAGGCATAGCTTGTCTGAAACCTCCTAACATGACACACGAGCAGCCCCTGTCACTTTGGTTCTCAGCCTTTTCCTTTGCCTGGAAAGAGGGAACATGCCTGGAACCTCCTACAGTGCTTTTCTCGGCCCTATCAGACTGCAGTTCAAAACATGCTAAACGTCCAGCAATAACTCCCAAAGTAAAGAAGCTAGGCCTGAAAGGCATACCTTGTCTGAAACCTCCTAACATGACACAGGAGCAGCCCCTGTCACTTTGGTTCTCAGCCTTTTCCTTTGCCTGGAAAGAGGGAACATGCCTGGAACCTCCTACGGTGCTTTTCTCGGCCCTAGCAGACTGCAGTTCAAAACATGCTAAACGTCCAGCAATAACTCCCAAAGTAAAGAAGCTAGGCATGAAAGGCATAGCTTGTCCTGTTAGGAGGTTTCAGACAAGCTAGGCCTGAAAGGCATAGCTTGTCTGAAACCTCCTAACAGGACACACGAGCTGCCCCTGTCACTTTGGCTCTCAGCCTTTTCCTTTGCCTGGAAAGAGGGAACATGCCTGGAACCTCCTACGGTGCTTTTCTCAGCCCTAGCAGACTGCAGTTCAAAACATGCTAAACGTCCAGCAATAACTCCCAAAATAAAGAAGCTAGGCCTGAAAGGCATAGCTTGTCTGAAACCTCCTAACATGACACACGAGCAGCCCCTGTCACTTTGGTTCTCAGCCTTTTCCTTTGCCTGGAAAGAGGGAACATGCCTGGAACCTCCTACGGTGCTTTTCTCGGCCCTATCAGACTGCAGTTCAAAACATGCTAAACGTCCAGCAATAACTCCCAAAGTAAAGAAGCTAGGCCTGAAAGGCATAGCTTGTCTGAAAGCTCCTAAAATGACACACGAGCAGCCCCTGTCACTTTGGTTCTCAGCCTTTACCTTTGCCTGGAAAGAGGGAACATGCCTGGAACCTCCTACGGTGCTTTTCTCGGCCCTAGCAGACTGCAGTTCAAAACATGCTAAACGTCCAGCAATAACTCCCAAAGTAAAGAAGCTAGGCCTGAAAGGCATAGCTTGTCTGAAACCTCCTAACAGGACACACGAGCAGCCCCTGTCACTTTGGCTCTCAGCCTTTTCCTTTGCCTGGAAAGAGGGAACATGCCTGGAACCTCCTACGGTGCTTTTCTTGGCTCTAGCAGACTGCAGTTCAAAACATGCTAAACGTCCAGCAATAACTCCCAAAGTAAAGAAGCTAGGCCTGAAAGGCATAGCTTGTCTGAAACCTCCTAACAGGACACACGAGCAGCCCCTGTCACTTTGGCTCTCAGCCTTTTCCTTTGCCTGGAAAGAGGGAACATGCCTGGAACCTCCTACGGTGCTTTTCTTGGCCCTAGCAGACTGCAGTTCAAAACATGCTAAACGTCCAGCAATAACTCCCAAAGTAAAGAAGCTAGGCCTGAAAGGCATAGCTTGTCTGAAACCTCCTAACATGACACACGAGCAGCCCCTGTCACTTTGGTTCTCAGCCTTTTCCTTTGCCTGGAAAGAGGGAACATGCCTGGAACCTCCTACGGTGCTTTTCTCGGCCCTAGCAGACTGCAGTTCAAAACATGCTAAACGTCCAGCAATAACTCCCAAAGTAAAGAAGCTAGGCCTGAAAGGCATAGCTTGTCTGAAACCTCCTAACAGGACACACAAGCAGACCCTGTCACTTTGGCTCTCAGCCTTTTCCTTTGCCTGGAAAGAGGGAACATGCCTGGAACCTCCTACGGTGCTTTTCTCGGCCCTAGCAGACTGCAGTTCAAAACATGCTAAACGTCCAGCAATAACTCCCAAAGTAAAGAAGCTAGGCCTGAAAGGCATAGCTTGTCTGAAACCTCCTAACAGGACACACGAGCAGACCCTGTCACTTTGGCTCTCAGCCTTTTCCTTTGCCTGGAAAGAGGGAACATGCCTGGAACCTCCTATGGTGCTTTTCTCGGCCCTAGCAGACTGCAGTTCAAAACATGCTAAACGTCCAGCAATAACTCCCAAAGTAAAGAAGCTAGGCCTGAAAGGCATAGCTTGTCTGAAACCTCCTAACAGGACACACGAGCAGACCCTGTCACTTTGGCTCTCAGCCTTTTCCTTTGCCTGGAAAGAGGGAACATGCCTGGAACCTCCTACGGTGCTTTTCTCGGCCCTAGCAGACTGCAGTTCAAAACATGCTAAACGTCCAGCAATAACTCCCAAAGTAAAGAAGCTAGGCCTGAAAGGCATAGCTTGTCTGAAACCTCCTAACAGGACACACGAGCAGCCCCTGTCACTTTGGCTCTCAGCCTTTTCCTTTGCCTGGAAAGAGGGAACATGCCTGGAACCTCCTACGGTGCTTTTCTCGGCCCTAGCAGACTGCAGTTCAAAACATGCTAAACGTCCAGCAATAACTCCCAAAGTAAAGAAGCTAGGCCTGAAAGGCATAGCTTGTCTGAAACCTCCTAACAGGACACACGAGCAGCCCCTGTCACTTTGGCTCTCAGCCTTTTCCTTTGCCTGGAAAGAGGGAACATGCCTGGAACCTCCTACGGTGCTTTTCTCGGCCCTAGCAGACTGCAGTTCAAAACATGCTAAACGTCCAGCAATAACTCCCAAAGTAAAGAAGCTAGGCATGAAAGGCATAGCTTGTCCTGTTAGGAGGTTTCAGACAAGCTAGGCCTGAAAGGCATAGCTTGTCTGAAACCTCCTAACAGGACACACGAGCAGCCCCTGTCACTTTGGCTCTCAGCCTTTTCCTTTGCCTGGAAAGAGGGAACATGCCTGGAACCTCCTACGGTGCTTTTCTCAGCCCTAGCAGACTGCAGTTCAAAACATGCTAAACGTCCAGCAATAACTCCCAAAATAAAGAAGCTAGGCCTGAAAGGCATAGCTTGTCTGAAACCTCCTAACATGACACACGAGCAGCCCCTGTCACTTTGGTTCTCAGCCTTTTCCTTTGCCTGGAAAGAGGGAACATGCCTGGAACCTCCTACGGTGCTTTTCTCGGCCCTATCAGACTGCAGTTCAAAACATGCTAAACGTCCAGCAATAACTCCCAAAGTAAAGAAGCTAGGCATGAAAGGCATAGCTTGTCCTGTTAGGAGGTTTCAGACAAGCTAGGCCTGAAAGGCATAGCTTGTCTGAAACCTCCTAACAGGACACACGAGCAGACCCTGTCACTTTGGCTCTCAGCCTTTTCCTTTGCCTGGAAAGAGGGAACATGCCTGGAACCTCCTACGGTGCTTTTCTCGGCCCTAGCAGACTGCAATTCAAAACATGCTAAACGTCCAGCAATAACTCCCAAAGTAAAGAAGCTAGGCCTGAAAGGCATAGCTTGTCTGAAACCTCCTAACATGACACACGAGCAGCCCCTGTCACTTTGGTTCTCAGCCTTTTCCTTTGCCTGGAAAGAGGGAACATGCCTGGAACCTCCTACGGTGCTTTTCTCGGCCCTAGCAGACTGCAGTTCAAAACATGCTAAACGTCCAGCAATAACTCCCAAAGTAAAGAAGCTAGGCCTGAAAGGCATAGCTTGTCTGAAAGCTCCTAAAATGACACACGAGCAGCCCCTGTCACTTTGGTTCTCAGCCTTTACCTTTGCCTGGAAAGAGGGAACATGCCTGGAACCTCCTACGGTGCTTTTCTCGGCCCTAGCACACTGCAGTTCAAAACATGCTAAACGTCCAGCAATAACTCCCAAAGTAAAGAAGCTAGGCCTGAAAGGCATAGCTTGTCTGAAACCTCCTAACAGGACACACGAGCAGCCCCTGTCACTTTGGCTCTCAGCCTTTTCCTTTGCCTGGAAAGAGGGAACATGCCTGGAACCTCCTACGGTGCTTTTCTTGGCTCTAGCAGACTGCAGTTCAAAACATGCTAAACGTCCAGCAATAACTCCCAAAGTAAAGAAGCTAGGCCTGAAAGGCATAGCTTGTCTGAAACCTCCTAACAGGACACACGAGCAGCCCCTGTCACTTTGGCTCTCAGCCTTTTCCTTTGCCTGGAAAGAGGGAACATGCCTGGAACCTCCTACGGTGCTTTTCTTGGCCCTAGCAGACTGCAGTTCAAAACATGCTAAACGTCCAGCAATAACTCCCAAAGTAAAGAAGCTAGGCCTGAAAGGCATAGCTTGTCTGAAACCTCCTAACATGACACACGAGCAGCCCCTGTCACTTTGGTTCTCAGCCTTTTCCTTTGCCTGGAAAGAGGGAACATGCCTGGAACCTCCTACGGTGCTTTTCTCGGCCCTAGCAGACTGCAGTTCAAAACATGCTAAACGTCCAGCAATAACTCCCAAAGTAAAGAAGCTAGGCCTGAAAGGCATAGCTTGTCTGAAACCTCCTAACAGGACACACAAGCAGACCCTGTCACTTTGGCTCTCAGCCTTTTCCTTTGCCTGGAAAGAGGGAACATGCCTGGAACCTCCTACGGTGCTTTTCTCGGCCCTAGCAGACTGCAGTTCAAAACATGCTAAACGTCCAGCAATAACTCCCAAAGTAAAGAAGCTAGGCCTGAAAGGCATAGCTTGTCTGAAACCTCCTAACAGGACACACGAGCAGACCCTGTCACTTTGGCTCTCAGCCTTTTCCTTTGCCTGGAAAGAGGGAACATGCCTGGAACCTCCTACGGTGCTTTTCTCGGCCCTAGCAGACTGCAGTTCAAAACATGCTAAACGTCCAGCAATAACTCCCAAAGTAAAGAAGCTAGGCCTGAAAGGCATAGCTTGTCTGAAACCTCCTAACAGGACACACGAGCAGACCCTGTCACTTTGGCTCTCAGCCTTTTCCTTTGCCTGGAAAGAGGGAACATGCCTGGAACCTCCTACGGTGCTTTTCTCGGCCCTAGCAGACTGCAGTTCAAAACATGCTAAACGTCCAGCAATAACTCCCAAAGTAAAGAAGCTAGGCCTGAAAGGCATAGCTTGTCTGAAACCTCCTAACAGGACACACGAGCAGCCCCTGTCACTTTGGCTCTCAGCCTTTTCCTTTGCCTGGAAAGAGGGAACATGCCTGGAACCTCCTACGGTGCTTTTCTCGGCCCTAGCAGACTGCAGTTCAAAACATGCTAAACGTCCAGCAATAACTCCCAAAGTAAAGAAGCTAGGCCTGAAAGGCATAGCTTGTCTGAAACCTCCTAACAGGACACACGAGCAGCCCCTGTCACTTTGGCTCTCAGCCTTTTCCTTTGCCTGGAAAGAGGGAACATGCCTGGAACCTCCTACGGTGCTTTTCTCAGCCTTAGCAGACTGCAGTTCAAAACATGCTAAACGTCCAGCAATAACTCCCAAAGTAAAGAAGCTAGGCCTGAAAGGCATAGCTTGTCTGAAACCTCCTAACATGACACACGAGCAGCCCCTGTCACTTTGGTTCTCAGCCTTTTCCTTTGCCTGGAAAGAGGGAACATGCCTGGAACCTCCTACAGTGCTTTTCTCGGCCCTATCAGACTGCAGTTCAAAACATGCTAAACGTCCAGCAATAACTCCCAAAGTAAAGAAGCTAGGCCTGAAAGGCATACCTTGTCTGAAACCTCCTAACATGACACAGGAGCAGCCCCTGTCACTTTGGTTCTCAGCCTTTTCCTTTGCCTGGAAAGAGGGAACATGCCTGGAACCTCCTACGGTGCTTTTCTCGGCCCTAGCAGACTGCAGTTCAAAACATGCTAAACGTCCAGCAATAACTCCCAAAGTAAAGAAGCTAGGCATGAAAGGCATAGCTTGTCCTGTTAGGAGGTTTCAGACAAGCTAGGCCAGAAAGGCATAGCTTGTCTGAAACCTCCTAACAGGACACACGAGCTGCCCCTGTCACTTTGGCTCTCAGCCTTTTCCTTTGCCTGGAAAGAGGGAACATGCCTGGAACCTCCTACGGTGCTTTTCTCAGCCCTAGCAGACTGCAGTTCAAAACATGCTAAACGTCCAGCAATAACTCCCAAAATAAAGAAGCTAGGCCTGAAAGGCATAGCTTGTCTGAAACCTCCTAACATGACACACGAGCAGCCCCTGTCACTTTGGTTCTCAGCCTTTTCCTTTGCCTGGAAAGAGGGAACATGCCTGGAACCTCCTACGGTGCTTTTCTCGGCCCTATCAGACTGCAGTTCAAAACATGCTAAACGTCCAGCAATAACTCCCAAAGTAAAGAAGCTAGGCCTGAAAGGCATAGCTTGTCTGAAAGCTCCTAAAATGACACACGAGCAGCCCCTGTCACTTTGGTTCTCAGCCTTTACCTTTGCCTGGAAAGAGGGAACATGCCTGGAACCTCCTACGGTGCTTTTCTCGGCCCTAGCACACTGCAGTTCAAAACATGCTAAACGTCCAGCAATAACTCCCAAAGTAAAGAAGCTAGGCCTGAAAGGCATAGCTTGTCTGAAACCTCCTAACAGGACACACGAGCAGCCCCTGTCACTTTGGCTCTCAGCCTTTTCCTTTGCCTGGAAAGAGGGAACATGCCTGGAACCTCCTACGGTGCTTTTCTTGGCTCTAGCAGACTGCAGTTCAAAACATGCTAAACGTCCAGCAATAACTCCCAAAGTAAAGAAGCTAGGCCTGAAAGGCATAGCTTGTCTGAAACCTCCTAACAGGACACACGAGCAGCCCCTGTCACTTTGGCTCTCAGCCTTTTCCTTTGCCTGGAAAGAGGGAACATGCCTGGAACCTCCTACGGTGCTTTTCTTGGCCCTAGCAGACTGCAGTTCAAAACATGCTAAACGTCCAGCAATAACTCCCAAAGTAAAGAAGCTAGGCCTGAAAGGCATAGCTTGTCTGAAACCTCCTAACATGACACACGAGCAGCCCCTGTCACTTTGGTTCTCAGCCTTTTCCTTTGCCTGGAAAGAGGGAACATGCCTGGAACCTCCTACGGTGCTTTTCTCGGCCCTAGCAGACTGCAGTTCAAAACATGCTAAACGTCCAGCAATAACTCCCAAAGTAAAGAAGCTAGGCCTGAAAGGCATAGCTTGTCTGAAACCTCCTAACAGGACACACAAGCAGACCCTGTCACTTTGGCTCTCAGCCTTTTCCTTTGCCTGGAAAGAGGGAACATGCCTGGAACCTCCTACGGTGCTTTTCTCGGCCCTAGCAGACTGCAGTTCAAAACATGCTAAACGTCCAGCAATAACTCCCAAAGTAAAGAAGCTAGGCCTGAAAGGCATAGCTTGTCTGAAACCTCCTAACAGGACACACGAGCAGACCCTGTCACTTTGGCTCTCAGCCTTTTCCTTTGCCTGGAAAGAGGGAACATGCCTGGAACCTCCTACGGTGCTTTTCTCGGCCCTAGCAGACTGCAGTTCAAAACATGCTAAACGTCCAGCAATAACTCCCAAAGTAAAGAAGCTAGGCCTGAAAGGCATAGCTTGTCTGAAACCTCCTAACAGGACACACGAGCAGACCCTGTCACTTTGGCTCTCAGCCTTTTCCTTTGCCTGGAAAGAGGGAACATGCCTGGAACCTCCTACGGTGCTTTTCTCGGCCCTAGCAGACTGCAGTTCAAAACATGCTAAACGTCCAGCAATAACTCCCAAAGTAAAGAAGCTAGGCCTGAAAGGCATAGCTTGTCTGAAACCTCCTAACAGGACACACGAGCAGCCCCTGTCACTTTGGCTCTCAGCCTTTTCCTTTGCCTGGAAAGAGGGAACATGCCTGGAACCTCCTACGGTGCTTTTCTCAGCCCTAGCAGACTGCAGTTCAAAACATGCTAAACGTCCAGCAATAACTCCCAAAGTAAAGAAGCTAGGCCTGAAAGGCATAGCTTGTCTGAAACCTCCTAACATGACACACGAGCAGCCCCTGTCACTTTGGTTCTCAGCCTTTTCCTTTGCCTGGAAAGAGGGAACATGCCTGGAACCTCCTACAGTGCTTTTCTCGGCCCTATCAGACTGCAGTTCAAAACATGCTAAACGTCCAGCAATAACTCCCAAAGTAAAGAAGCTAGGCATGAAAGGCATAGCTTGTCCTGTTAGGAGGTTTCAGACAAGCTAGGCCTGAAAGGCATAGCTTGTCTGAAACCTCCTAACAGGACACACGAGCAGACCCTGTCACTTTGGCTCTCAGCCTTTTCCTTTGCCTGGAAAGAGGGAACATGCCTGGAACCTCCTACGGTGCTTTTCTCGGCCCTAGCAGACTGCAATTCAAAACATGCTAAACGTCCAGCAATAACTCCCAAAGTAAAGAAGCTAGGCCTGAAAGGCATACCTTGTCTGAAACCTCCTAACATGACACAGGAGCAGCCCCTGTCACTTTGGTTCTCAGCCTTTTCCTTTGCCTGGAGAGAGGGAACATGCCTGGAACCTCCTACGGTGCTTTTCTCGGCCCTAGCAGACTGCAGTTCAAAACATGCTAAACGTCCAGCAATAACTCCCAAAGTAAAGAAGCTAGGCCTGAAAGGCATAGCTTGTCGGAAACCTCCTAACATGACACACGAGCAGCACCTGTCACTTTGGTTCTCAGCCTTTTCCTTCGCCTGGAAAGAGGGAACATGCCTGGAACCTCCTACGGTGCTTTTCTCGGCCCTAGCAGACTGCAGTTCAAAACATGCTAAACGTCCAGCAATAACTCCCAAAGTAAAGAAGCTAGGCCTGAAAGGCATAGCTTGTCTGAAACCTCCTAACAGGACACACGAGCAGACCCTGTCACTTTGGCTCTCAGCCTTTTCCTTTGCCTGGAAAGAGGGAACATGCCTGGAACCTCCTACGGTGCTTTTCTTGGCCCTAGCAGACTGCAGTTCAAAACATGCTAAACGTCCAGCAATAACTCCCAAAGTAAAGAAGCTAGGCCTGAAAGGCATAGCTTGTCTGAAACCTCCTAACAGGACACACGAGCAGACCCTGTCACTTTGGATCTCAGCCTTTTCCTTTGCCTGAAAAGAGGGAACATGCCTGGAACATCCTACGGTGCTTTTCTCGGCCCTAGCAGACTGCAGTTCAAAACATGCTAAACGTCCAGCAATAACTCCCAAAGTAAAGAAGCTAGGCCTGAAAGGCATAGCTTGTCTGAAACCTCCTAACATGACACACGAGCAGCCCCTGTCACTTTGGTTCTCAGCCTTTTCCTTTGCCTGGAAAGAGGGAACATGCCTGGAACCTCCTACGGTGCTTTTCTCGGCCCTAGCAGACTGCAGTTCAAAACATGCTAAACGTCCAGCAATAACTCCCAAAGTAAAGAAGCTAGGCCTGAAAGGCATAGCTTGTCTGAAACCTCCTAACAGGACACACGAGCAGACCCTGTCACTTTGGCTCTCAGCCTTTTCCTTTGCCTGGAAAGAGGGAACATGCCTGGAACCTCCTACGGTGCTTTTCTCGGCCCTAGCAGACTGCAATTCAAAACATGCTAAACGTCCAGCAATAACTCCCAAAGTAAAGAAGCTAGGCCTGAAAGGCATAGCTTGTCTGAAACCTCCTAACATGACACACGAGCAGCCCCTGTCACTTTGGTTCTCAGCCTTTTCCTTTGCCTGGAAAGAGGGAACATGCCTGGAACCTCCTACGGTGCTTTTCTCGGCCCTAGCAGACTGCAGTTCAAAACATGTTAAACGTCCAGCAATAACTCCCAAAGTAAAGAAGCTAGGCCTGAAAGGCATAGCTTGTCTGAAACCTCCTAACAGGACACACGAGCAGACCCTGTCACTTTGGCTCTCAGCCTTTTCCTTTGCCTGGAAAGAGGGAACATGCCTGGAACCTCCTACGGTGCTTTTCTCGGCCCTAGCAGACTGCAGTTCAAAACATGCTAAACGTCCAGCAATAACTCCCAAAGTAAAGAAGCTAGGCATGAAAGGCATAGCTTGTCCTGTTAGAAAGTTTCAGACAAGCTAGGCCTGAAAGGCCTAGCTTGTCTGAAACCTCCTAACATGACACACGAGCAGCCCCTGTAACTTTGGTTCTCAGCCTTTTCCTTTGCCTGGAAAGAGGGAACATGCCTGGAACCTCCTACGGTGCTTTTCTCGGCCCTAGCAGACTGCAGTTCAAAACATGCTAAACGTCCAGCAATAACTCCCAAAGTAAAGAAGCTAGGCCTGAAAGGCATAGCTTGTCTGAAACCTCCTAACATGACACACGAGCAGCCCCTGTCACTTTGGTTCTCAGCCTTTTCCTTTGCCTGGAAAGAGGGAACATGCCTGGAACCTCCTACGGTGCTTTTCTCGGCCCTAGCAGACTGCAGTTCAAAATATGCTAAACGTCCAGCAATAACTCCCAAAGTAAAGAAGCTAGGCCTGAAAGGCATAGCTTGTCTGAAACCTCCTAACAGGACACACGAGCAGCCCCTGTCACTTTGGTTCTCAGCCTTTTCCTTTGCCTGGAAAGAGGGAACATGCCTGGAACCTCCTACGGTGCTTTTCTCGGCCCTAGCAGACTGCAGTTCAAAACATGCTAAACGTCCAGCAATAACTCCCAAAGTAAAGAAGCTAGGCCTGAAAGGCATAGCTTGTCTGAAACCTCCTAACAGGACACACGAGCAGACCCTGTCACTTTGGCTCTCAGCCTTTTCCTTTGCCTGGAAAGAGGGAACATGCCTGGAACCTCCTACGGTGCTTTTCTCGGCCCTAGCAGACTGCAGTTCAAAACATGCTAAACGTCCAGCAATAACTCCCAAAGTAAAGAAGCTAGGCCTGAAAGGCATAGCTTGTCTGAAAGCTCCTAACAGGACACACGAGCAGCCCCTGTCACTTTGGCTCTCAGCCTTTTCCTTTGCCTGGAAAGAGGGAACATGCCTGGAACCTCCTACGGTGCTTTTCTCGGCCCTAGCAGACTGCAGTTCAAAACATGCTAAACGTCCAGCAATAACTCCCAAAGTAAAGAAGCTAGGCCTGAAAGGCATAGCTTGTCTGAAACCTCCTAACAGGACACACAAGCAGACCCTGTCACTTTGGCTCTCAGCCTTTTCCTTTGCCTGGAAAGAGGGAACATGCCTGGAACCTCCTACGGTGCTTTTCTCGGCCCTAGCAGACTGCAGTTCAAAACATGCTAAACGTCCAGCAATAACTCCCAAAGTAAAGAAGCTAGGCCTGAAAGGCATAGCTTGTCTGAAACCTCCTAACAGGACACACGAGCAGACCCTGTCACTTTGGCTCTCAGCCTTTTCCTTTGCCTGGAAAGAGGGAACATGCCTGGAACCTCCTACGGTGCTTTTCTCGGCCCTAGCAGACTGCAGTTCAAAACATGCTAAACGTCCAGCAATAACTCCCAAAGTAAAGAAGCTAGGCCTGAAAGGCATAGCTTGTCTGAAACCTCCTAACAGGACACACGAGCAGACCCTGTCACTTTGGCTCTCAGCCTTTTCCTTTGCCTGGAAAGAGGGAACATGCCTGGAACCTCCTACGGTGCTTTTCTCGGCCCTAGCAGACTGCAGTTCAAAACATGCTAAACGTCCAGCAATAACTCCCAAAGTAAAGAAGCTAGGCCTGAAAGGCATAGCTTGTCTGAAACCTTTTAACAGGACACACGAGCAGACCCTGTCACTTTGGCTCTCAGCCTTTTCCTTTGCCTGGAAAGAGGGAACATGCCTGGAACCTCCTACGGTGCTTTTCTCGGCCCTAGCAGACTGCAGTTCAAAACATGCTAAACGTCCAGCAATAACTCCCAAAGTAAAGAAGCTAGGCATGAAAGGCATAGCTTGTCGTTTTAGGAGGTTTCAGACAAGCTAGGCCTGAAAGGCATAGCTTGTCTGAAACCTCCTAAGAGGACACACGAGCAGACCCTGTCACTTTGGCTCTCAGCCTTTTCCTTTGCCTGGAAAGAGGGAACATGCCTGGAACCTCCTACGGTGCTTTTCTCGGCCCTAGCAGACTGCAGTTCAAAACATGCTAAACGTCCAGCAATAACTCCCAAAGTAAAGAAGCTAGGCCTGAAAGGCATAGCTTGTCTGAAACCTCCTAACAGGACACACGAGCAGACCCTGTCACTTTGGCTCTCAGCCTTTTCCTTTGCCTGGAAAGAGGGAACATGCCTGGAACCTCCTACGGTGCTTTTCTCGGCCCTAGCAGACTGCAGTTCAAAACATGCTAAACGTCCAGCAATAACTCCCAAAGTAAAGAAGCTAGGCCTGAAAGGCATAGCTTGTCTGAAACCTCCTAACAGGACACACGAGCAGACCCTGTCACTTTGGCTCTCAGCCTTTTCCTTTGCCTGGAAAGAGGGAACATGCCTGGAACCTCCTACGGTGCTTTTCTCGGCCCTAGCAGACTGCAGTTCAAAACATGCTAAACGTCCAGCAATAACTCCCAAAGTAAAGAAGCTAGGCCTGAAAGGCATAGCTTGTCTGAAACCTCCTAACAGGACACACGAGCAGACCCTGTCACTTTGGCTCTCAGCCTTTTCCTTTGCCTGGAAAGAGGGAACATGCCTGGAACCTCCTACGGTGCTTTTCTCGGCCCTAGCAGACTGCAGTTCAAAACATGCTAAACGTCCAGCAATAACTCCCAAAGTAAAGAAGCTAGGCCTGAAAGGCATAGCTTGTCTGAAACCTCCTAACAGGACACACGAGCAGACCCTGTCACTTTGGCTCTCAGCCTTTTCCTTTGCCTGGAAAGAGGGAACATGCCTGGAACCTCCTACGGTGCTTTTCTCGGCCCTAGCAGACTGCAGTTCAAAACATGCTAAACGTCCAGCAATAACTCCCAAAGTAAAGAAGCTAGGCCTGAAAGGCATAGCTTGTCTGAAACCTCCTAACAGGACACACGAGCAGACCCTGTCACTTTGGCTCTCAGCCTTTTCCTTTGCCTGGAAAGAGGGAACATGCCTGGAACCTCCTACGGTGCTTTTCTCGGCCCTAGCAGACTGCAGTTCAAAACATGCTAAACGTCCAGCAATAACTCCCAAAGTAAAGAAGCTAGGCCTGAAAGGCATAGCTTGTCTGAAACCTCCTAACAGGACACACGAGCAGCCCCTGTCACTTTGGCTCTCAGCCTTTTCCTTTGCCTGGAAAGAGGGAACATGCCTGGAACCTCCTACGGTGCTTTTCTCGGCCCTAGCAGACTGCAGTTCAAAACATGCTAAACGTCCAGCAATAACTCCCAAAGTAAAGAAGCTAGGCCTGAAAGGCATAGCTTGTCTGAAACCTCCTAACAGGACACACGAGCAGACCCTGTCACTTTGGCTCTCAGCCTTTTCCTTTGCCTGGAAAGAGGGAACATGCCTGGAACCTCCTACGGTGCTTTTCTCAGCCCTAGCAGACTGCAGTTCAAAACGTGCTAAACGTCCAGCAATAACTCCCAAAGTAAAGAAGCTAGGCCTGAAAGGCATAGCTTGTCTGAAACCTACTAACATGACACACGAGCAGCCCCTGTCACTTTGGTTCTCAGCCTTTTCCTTTGCCTGGAAAGAGGGAACATGCCTGGAACCTCCTACGGTGCTTTTCTCGGCCCTAGCAGACTGCAGTTCAAAACATGCTAAACGTCCAGCAATAACTCCCAAAGTAAAGAAGCTAGGCATGAAAGGCATAGCTTGTCCTGTTAGGAGGTTTCAGACAAGCTAGGCCTGAAAGGCATAGCTTGTCTGAAACCTCCTAACAGGACACACGAGCAGACCCTGTCACTTTGGCTCTCAGCCTTTTCCTTTGCCTGGAAAGAGGGAACATGCCTGGAACCTCCTACGGTGCTTTTCTCGGCCCTAGCAGACTGCAGTTCAAAACATGCTAAACGTCCAGCAATAACTCCCAAAGTAAAGAAGCTAGGCCTGAAAGGCATAGCTTGTCTGAAACCTCCTAACATGACACACGAGCAGCCCCTGTCACTTTGGTTCTCAGCCTTTTCCTTTGCCTGGAAAGAGGGAACATGCCTGGAACCTCCTACGGTGCTTTTCTCGGCCCTAGCAGACTGCAGTTCAAAACATGCTAAACGTCCAGCAATAACTCCCAAAGTAAAGAAGCTAGGCCTGAAAGGCATAGCTTGTCTGAAACCTCCTAACATGACACACGAGCAGCCCCTGTCACTTTGGTTCTCAGCCTTTTCCTTTGCCTGGAAAGAGGGAACATGCCTGGAACCTCCTACGGTGCTTTTCTCGGCCCTAGCAGACTGCAGTTCAAAACATGCTAAACGTCCAGCAATAACTCCCAAAGTAAAGAAGCTAGGCCTGAAAGGCATAGCTTGTCTGAAACCTCCTAACAGGACACACGAGCAGACCCTGTCACTTTGGCTCTCAGCCTTTTCCTTTGCCTGGAAAGAGGGAACATGCCTGGAACCTCCTACGGTGCTTTTCTCGGCCCTAGCAGACTGCAATTCAAAACATGCTAAACGTCCAGCAATAACTCCCAAAGTAAAGAAGCTAGGCCTGAAAGGCATAGCTTGTCTGAAACCTCCTAACAGGACACACAAGCAGACCCTGTCACTTTGGCTCTCAGCCTTTTCCTTTGCCTGGAAAGAGGGAACATGCCTGGAACCTCCTACGGTGCTTTTCTCGGCCCTAGCAGACTGCAGTTCAAAACATGCTAAACGTCCAGCAATAACTCCCAAAGTAAAGAAGCTAGGCCTGAAAGGCATAGCTTGTCTGAAACCTCCTAACAGGACACACGAGCAGCCCCTGTCACTTTGGCTCTCAGCCTTTTCCTTTGCCTGGAAAGAGGGAACATGCCTGGAACCTCCTACGGTGCTTTTCTCGGCCCTAGCAGACTGCAGTTCAAAACATGCTAAACGTCCAGCAATATCTCCCAAAGTAAAGAAGCTAGGCCTGAAAGGCATAGCTTGTCTGAAACCTCCTAACAGGACACACGAGCAGACCCTGTCACTTTGGCTCTCAGCCTTTTCCTTTGCCTGGAAAGAGGGAACATGCCTGGAACCTCCTACGGTGCTTTTCTCAGCCCTAGCAGACTGCAGTTAAAAACATGCTAAACGTCCAGCAATAACTCCCAAAGTAAAGAAGCTAGGCCTGAAAGGCATAGCTTGTCTGAAACCTCCTAACATGACACACGAGCAGCCCCTGTCACTTTGGTTCTCAGCCTTTTCCTTTGCCTGGAAAGAGGGAACATGCCTGGAACATCCTACGGTGCTTTTCTCGGCCCTATTAGACTGCAGTTCAAAACATGCTAAACGTCCAGCAATAACTCCCAAAGTAAAGAAGCTAGGCCTGAAAGGCATAGCTTGTCTGAAACCTCCTAACAGGACACACGAGCAGCCCCTGTCACTTTGGCTCTCAGCCTTTTCCTTTGCCTGGAAAGAGGGAACATGCCTGGAACCTCCTACGGTGCTTTTCTCGGCCCTAGCAGACTGCAGTTCAAAACATGCTAAACGTCCAGCAATAACTCCCAAAGTAAAGAAGCTAGGCCTGAAAGGCATAGCTTGTCTGAAACCTCCTAACAGGACACACGAGCAGACCCTGTCACTTTGGCTCTCAGCCTTTTCCTTTGCCTGGAAAGAGGGAACATGCCTGGAACCTCCTACGGTGCTTTTCTCGGCCCTAGCAGACTGCAGTTCAAAACATGCTAAACGTCCAGCAATAACTCCCAAAGTAAAGAAGCTAGGCATGAAAGGCATAGCTTGTCCTGTTAAGAGGTTTCAGACAAGCTAGGCCTGAAAGGCATAGCTTGTCTGAAACCTCCTAAGAGGACACACGAGCACACCCTGTCACTTTGGCTCTCAGCCTTTTCCTTTGCCTGGAAAGAGGGAACATGCCTGGAACCTCCTACGGTGCTTTTCTCGGCCCTAGCAGACTGCAGTTCAAAACATGCTAAACGTCCAGCAATAACTCCCAAAGTAAAGAAGCTAGGCCTGAAAGGCATAGCTTGTCTGAAACCTCCTAACAGGACACACGAGCAGACCCTGTCACTTTGGCTCTCAGCCTTTTCCTTTGCCTGGAAAGAGGGAACATGCCTGGAACCTCCTACGGTGCTTTTCTCGGCCCTAGCAGACTGCAGTTCAAAACATGCTAAACGTCCAGCAATAACTCCCAAAGTAAAGAAGCTAGGCCTGAAAGGCATAGCTTGTCTGAAACCTCCTAACAGGACACACGAGCAGACCCTGTCACTTTGGCTCTCAGCCTTTTCCTTTGCCTGGAAAGAGGGAACATGCCTGGAACCTCCTACGGTGCTTTTCTCGGCCCTAGCAGACTGCAGTTCAAAACATGCTAAACGTCCAGCAATAACTCCCAAAGTAAAGAAGCTAGGCCTGAAAGGCATAGCTTGTCTGAAACCTCCTAACAGGACACACGAGCAGACCCTGTCACTTTGGCTCTCAGCCTTTTCCTTTGCCTGGAAAGAGGGAACATGCCTGGAACCTCCTACGGTGCTTTTCTCGGCCCTAGCAGACTGCAGTTCAAAACATGCTAAACGTCCAGCAATAACTCCCAAAGTAAAGAAGCTAGGCCTGAAAGGCATAGCTTGTCCTGTTAGGAGGTTTCAGACAAGCTAGGCCTGAAAGGCATAGCTTGTCTGAAACCTCCTAACAGGACACACGAGCAGACCCTGTCACTTTGGCTCTCAGCCTTTTCCTTTGCCTGGAAAGAGGGAACATGCCTGGAACCTCCTACGGTGCTTTTCTCGGCCCTAGCAGACTGCAGTTCAAAACATGCTAAACGTCCAGCAATAACTCCCAAAGTAAAGAAGCTAGGCCTGAAAGGCATAGCTTGTCTGAAACCTCCTAACAGAACACACAAGCAGCCCCTGTCACTTTGGCTCTCAGCCTTTTCCTTTGCCTGGAAAGAGGGAACATGCCTGGAACCTCCTACGGTGCTTTTCTCGGCCCTAGCAGACTGCAGTTCAAAACATGCTAAACGTCCAGCAATAACTCCCAAAGTAAAGAAGCTAGGCCTGAAAGGCATAGCTTGTCTGAAACCTCCTAACAGGACACACGAGCAGACCCTGTCACTTTGGCTCTCAGCCTTTTCCTTTGCCTGGAAAGAGGGAACATGCCTGGAACCTCCTACGGTGCTTTTCTCGGCCCTAGCAGACTGCAGTTCAAAACATGCTAAACGTCCAGCAATAACTCCCAAAGTAAAGAAGCTAGGCATGAAAGGCATAGCTTGTCTGAAACCTCCTAACAGGACACACGAGCAGACCCTGTCACTTTGGCTCTCAGCCTTTTCCTTTGCCTGGAAAGAGGGAACATGCCTGGAACCTCCTACGGTGCTTTTCTCGGCCCTAGCAGACTGCAGTTCAAAACATGCTAAACGTCCAGCAATAACTCCCAAAGTAAAGAAGCTAGGCATGAAAGGCATAGCTTGTCCTGTTAGGAGGTTTCAGACAAGCTAGGCCTGAAAGGCATAGCTTGTCTGAAACCTCCTAACAGGACACACGAGCAGACCCTGTCACTTTGGCTCTCAGCCTTTTCCTTTGCCTGGAAAGAGGGAACATGCCTGGAACCTCCTACGGTGCTTTTCTCGGCCCTAGCAGACTGCAATTCAAAACATGCTAAACGTCCAGCAATAACTCCCAAAGTAAAGAAGCTAGGCCTGAAAGGCATAGCTTGTCTGAAACCTCCTAACATGACACACGAGCAGCCCCTGTCACTTTGGTTCTCAGCCTTTTCCTTTGCCTGGAAAGAGGGAACATGCCTGGAACCTCCTACGGTGCTTTTCTCGGCCCTAGCAGACTGCAGTTCAAAACATGCTAAACGTCCAGCAATAACTCCCAAAGTAAAGAAGCTAGGCCTGAAAGGCATAGCTTGTCTGAAACCTCCTAACAGGACACACGAGCAGCCCCTGTCACTTTGGTTCTCAGCCTTTTCCTTTGCCTGGAAAGAGGGAACATGCCTGGAACCTCCTACGGTGCTTTTCTCGGCCCTAGCAGACTGCAGTTCAAAACATGCTAAACGTCCAGCAATAACTCCCAAAGTAAAGAAGCTAGGCCTGAAAGGCATAGCTTGTCTGAAACCTCCTAACAGGACACACGAGCAGCCCCTGTCACTTTGGCTCTCAGCCTTTTCCTTTGCCTGGAAAGAGGGAACATGCCTGGAACCTCCTACGGTGCTTTTCTCGGCCCTAGCAGACTGCAATTCAAAACATGCTAAACGTCCAGCAATAACTCCCAAAGTAAAGAAGCTAGGCCTGAAAGGCATAGCTTGTCTGAAACCTCCTAACAGGACACACGAGCAGACCCTGTCACTTTGGCTCTCAGCCTTTTCCTTTGCCTGGAAAGAGGGAACATGCCTGGAACCTCCTACGGTGCTTTTCTCGGCCCTAGCAGACTGCAGTTCAAAACATGCTAAACGTCCAGCAATAACTCCCAAAGTAAAGAAGCTAGGCCTGAAAGGCATAGCTTGTCTGAAACCTCCTAACAGGACACACGAGCAGCCCCTGTCACTTTGGCTCTCAGCCTTTTCCTTTGCCTGGAAAGAGGGAACATGCCTGGAACCTCCTACGGTGCTTTTCTCGGCCCTAGCAGACTGCAGTTCAAAACATGCTAAACGTCCAGCAATAACTCCCAAAGTAAAGAAGCTAGGCCTGAAAGGCATAGCTTGTCTGAAACCTCCTAACATGACACACGAGCAGCCCCTGTCACTTTGGCTCTCAGCCTTTTCCTTTGCCTGGAAAGAGGGAACATGCCTGGAACCTCCTAAGGTGCTTTTCTCGGCCCTAGCAGACTGCAGTTCAAAACATGCTAAACGTCCAGCAATAACTCCCAAAGTAAAGAAGCTAGGCATGAAAGGCATAGCTTGTCCTGTTAGGAGGTTTCAGAAAAGCTAGGCCTGAAAGGCATAGCTTGTCTGAAACCTCCTAACAGGACACACGAGCAGACCCTGTCACTTTGGCTCTCAGCCTTTTCCTTTGCCTGGAAAGAGGGAACATGCCTGGAACCTCCTACGGTGCTTTTCTCGGCCCTAGCAGACTGCAGTTCAAAACATGCTAAACGTCCAGCAATAACTCCCAAAGTAAAGAAGCTAGGCCTGAAAGGCATAGCTTGTCTGAAACCTCCTAACAGGACACACGAGCAGCCCCTGTCACTTTGGATCTCAGCCTTTTCCTTTGCCTGGAAAGAGGGAACATGCCTGGAACCTCCTACGGTGCTTTTCTCGGCCCTAGCAGACTGCAGTTCAAAACATGCTAAACGTCCAGCAATAACTCACAAAGTAAAGAAGCTAGGCCTGAAAGGCATAGCTTGTCTGAAACCTCCTAACATGACACACGAGCAGCCCCTGTCACTTTGGTTCTCAGCCTTTTCCTTTGCCTGGAAAGAGGGAACATGCCTGGAACCTCCTACGGTGCTTTTCTCGGCCCTAGCAGACTGCAGTTCAAAACATGCTAAACGTCCAGCAATAACTCCCAAAGTAAAGAAGCTAGGCCTGAAAGGCATAGCTTGTCTGAAACCTCCTAACATGACACACGAGCAGCCCCTGTCACTTTGGTTCTCAGCCTTTTCCTTTGCCTGGAAAGAGGGAACATGCCTGGAACATCCTACGGTGCTTTTCTCGGCCCTATTAGACTGCAGTTCAAAACATGCTAAACGTCCAGCAATAACTCCCAAAGTAAAGAAGCTAGGCATGAAAGGCATAGCTTGTCCTGTTAGGAGGTTTCAGACAAGCTAGGCCTGAAAGGCATAGCTTGTCTGAAACCTCCTAACAGGACACACGAGCAGACCCTGTCACTTTGGCTCTCAGCCTTTTCCTTTGCCTGGAAAGAGGGAACATGCCTGGAACCTCCTACGGTGCTTTTCTCGGCCCTAGCAGACTGCAATTCAAAACATGCTAAACGTCCAGCAATAACTCCCAAAGTAAAGAAGCTAGGCCTGAAAGGCATAGCTTGTCTGAAACCTCCTAACATGACACACGAGCAGCCCCTGTCACTTTGGCTCTCAGCCTTTTCCTTTGCCTGGAAAGAGGGAACATGCCTGGAACCTCCTACGGTGCTTTTCTCGGCCCTAGCAGACTGCAGTTCAAAACATGCTAAACGTCCAGCAATAACTCCCAAAGTAAAGAAGCTAGGCCTGAAAGGCATAGCTTGTCTGAAACCTCCTAACATGACACACGAGCAGCCCCTGTCACTTTGGTTCTCAGCCTTTTCCTTTGCCTGGAAAGAGGGAACATGCCTGGAACCTCCTACGGTGCTTTTCTCGGCCCTAGCAGACTGCAGTTCAAAACATGCTAAACGTCCAGCAATAACTCCCAAAGTAAAGAAGCTAGGCCTGAAAGGCATAGCTTGTCTGAAACCTCCTAACAGGACACACGAGCAGACCCTGTCACTTTGGCTCTCAGCCTTTTCCTTTGCCTGGAAAGAGGGAACATGCCTGGAACCTCCTACGGTGCTTTTCTCGGCCCTAGCAGACTGCAATTCAAAACATGCTAAACGTCCAGCAATAACTCCCAAAGAAAAGAAGCTAGGCCTGAAAGGCATAGCTTGTCTGAAACCTCCTAACATGACACACGAGCAGCCCCTGTCACTTTGGTTCTCAGCCTTTTCCTTTGCCTGGAAAGAGGGAACATGCCTGGAACCTCCTACGGTGCTTTTCTCGGCCCTAGCAGACTGCAGTTCAAAACATGCTAAACGTCCAGCAATAACTCCCAAAGTAAAGAAGCTAGGCCTGAAAGGCATAGCTTGTCTGAAACCTCCTAACATGACACACGAGCAGCCCCTGTCACTTTGGTTCTCAGCCTTTTCCTTTGCCTGGAAAGAGGGAACATGCCTGGAACCTCCTACGGTGCTTTTCTCGGCCCTAGCAGACTGCAGTTCAAAACATGCTAAACGTCCAGCAATAACTCCCAAAGTAAAGAAGCTAGGCCTGAAAGGCATAGCTTGTCTGAAACCTCCTAACAGGACACACGAGCAGCCCCTGTCACTTTGGCTCTCAGCCTTTTCCTTTGCCTGGAAAGAGGGAACATGCCTGGAACCTCCTACGGTGCTTTTCTCGGCCCTAGCAGACTGCAGTTCAAAACATGCTAAACGTCCAGCAATAACTCCCAAAGTAAAGAAGCTAGGCCTGAAAGGCATAGCTTGTCTGAAACCTCCTAACAGGACACACGAGCAGACCCTGTCACTTTGGCTCTCAGCCTTTTCCTTTGCCTGGAAAGAGGGAACATGCCTGGAACCTCCTACGGTGCTTTTCTCGGCCCTAGCAGACTGCAGTTCAAAACATGCTAAACGTCCAGCAATAACTCCCAAAGTAAAGAAGCTAGGCATGAAAGGCATAGCTTGTCCTGTTAGGAGGTTTCAGACAAGCTAGGCCTGAAAGGCATAGCTTGTCTGAAACCTCCTAACAGGACACACGAGCAGACCCTGTCACTTTGGCTCTCAGCCTTTTCCTTTGCCTGGAAAGAGGGAACATGCCTGGAACCTCCTACGGTGCTTTTCTCGGCCCTAGCAGACTGCAGTTCAAAACATGCTAAACGTCCAGCAATAACTCCCAAAGTAAAGAAGCTAGGCATGAAAGGCATAGCTTGTCTGAAACCTCCTAACAGGACACACGAGCAGCCCCTGTCACTTTGGCTCTCAGCCTTTTCCTTTGCCTGGAAAGAGGGAAGATGCCTGGAACCTCCTACGGTGCTTTTCTCGGCCCTAGAAGACTGCAGTTCAAAACATGCTAAACGTCCAGCAATAACTCCCAAAGTAAAGAAGCTAGGCCTGAAAGGCATAGCTTGTCTGAAACCTCCTAACATGACACACGAGCAGCCCCTGTCACTTTGGCTCTCAGCCTTTTCCTTTGCCTGGAAAGAGGGAACATGCCTGGAAACTCCTACGGTGCTTTTCTCGGCCCTAGCAGACTGCAGTTCAAAACATGCTAAACGTCCAGCAATAACTCCCAAAGTAAAGAAGCTAGGCCTGAAAGGCATAGCTTGTCTGAAACCTCCTAACAGGACACACGAGCAGACCCTGTCACTTTGGCTCTCAGCCTTTTCCTTTGCCTGGAAAGAGGGAACATGCCTGGAACCTCCTACGGTGCTTTTCTCGGCCCTAGCAGACTGCAGTTCAAAACATGCTAAACGTCCAGCAATAACTCCCAAAGTAAAGAAGCTAGGCCTGAAAGGCATAGCTTGTCTGAAACCTCCTAACAGGACACACGAGCAGACCCTGTCACTTTGGCTCTCAGCCTTTTCCTTTGCCTGGAAAGAGGGAACATGCCTGGAACCTCCTACGGTGCTTTTCTCGGCCCTAGCAGACTGCAATTCAAAACATGCTAAACGTCCAGCAATAACTCCCAAAGTAAAGAAGCTAGGCCTGAAAGGCATAGCTTGTCTGAAACCTCCTAACAGGACACACAAGCAGACCCTGTCACTTTGGCTCTCAGCCTTTTCCTTTGCCTGGAAAGAGGGAACATGCCTGGAACCTCCTACGGTGCTTTTCTCGGCCCTAGCAGACTGCAGTTCAAAACATGCTAAACGTCCAGCAATAACTCCCAAAGTAAAGAAGCTAGGCCTGAAAGGCATAGCTTGTCTGAAACCTCCTAACAGGACACACGAGCAGCCCCTGTCACTTTGGCTCTCAGCCTTTTCCTTTGCCTGGAAAGAGGGAACATGCCTGGAACCTCCTACGGTGCTTTTCTCGGCCCTAGCAGACTGCAGTTCAAAACATGCTAAACGTCCAGCAATAACTCCCAAAGTAAAGAAGCTAGGCCTGAAAGGCATAGCTTGTCTGAAACCTCCTAACAGGACACACGAGCAGACCCTGTCACTTTGGCTCTCAGCCTTTTCCTTTGCCTGGAAAGAGGGAACATGCCTGGAACCTCCTACGGTGCTTTTCTCAGCCCTAGCAGACTGCAGTTCAAAACATGCTAAACGTCCAGCAATAACTCCCAAAGTAAAGAAGCTAGGCCTGAAAGGCATAGCTTGTCTGAAACCTCCTAACATGACACACGAGCAGCCCCTGTCACTTTGGTTCTCAGCCTTTTCCTTTGCCTGGAAAGAGGGAACATGCCTGGAACATCCTACGGTGCTTTTCTCGGCCCTATTAGACTGCAGTTCAAAACATGCTAAACGTCCAGCAATAACTCCCAAAGTAAAGAAGCTAGGCATGAAAGGCATAGCTTGTCCTGTTAGGAGGTTTCAGACAAGCTAGGCCTGAAAGGCATAGCTTGTCTGAAACCTCCTAACAGGACACACGAGCAGACCCTGTCACTTTGGCTCTCAGCCTTTTCCTTTGCCTGGAAAGAGGGAACATGCCTGGAACCTCCTACGGTGCTTTTCTCGGCCCTAGCAGACTGCAATTCAAAACATGCTAAACGTCCAGCAATAACTCCCAAAGTAAAGAAGCTAGGCCTGAAAGGCATAGCTTGTCTGAAACCTCCTAACATGACACACGAGCAGCCCCTGTCACTTTGGTTCTCAGCCTTTTCCTTTGCCTGGAAAGAGGGAACATGCCTGGAACCTCCTACGGTGCTTTTCTCGGCCCTAGCAGACTGCAGTTCAAAACATGCTAAACGTCCAGCAATAACTCCCAAAGTAAAGAAGCTAGGCCTGAAAGGCATAGCTTGTCTGAAACCTCCTAACATGACACACGAGCAGCCCCTGTCACTTTGGTTCTCAGCCTTTTCCTTTGCCTGGAAAGAGGGAACATGCCTGGAACCTCCTACGGTGCTTTTCTCGGCCCTAGCAGACTGCAGTTCAAAACATGCTAAACGTCCAGCAATAACTCCCAAAGTAAAGAAGCTAGGCCTGAAAGGCATAGCTTGTCTGAAACCTCCTAACATGACACACGAGCAGCCCCTGTCACTTTGGTTCTCAGCCTTTTCCTTTGCCTGGAAAGAGGGAACATGCCTG
This sequence comes from Rallus limicola, assembly GCA_022605955.1. Lineage (NCBI taxonomy): Eukaryota > Metazoa > Chordata > Aves > Gruiformes > Rallidae > Rallus > Rallus limicola. The sequence continues at coordinate 32,706 of JAKCOZ010000957.1, forward strand.
GAACCTCCTACGGTGCTTTTCTCGGCCCTAGCAGACTGCAGTTCAAAACATGCTAAACGTCCAGCAATAACTCCCAAAGTAAAGAAGCGAGGCCTGAAAGGCATAGCTTGTCTGAAACCTCCTAACAGGACACACGAGCAGCCCCTGTCACTTTGGCTCTCAGCCTTTTCCTTTGCCTGGAAAGAGGGAACATGCCTGGAACCTCCTACGGTGCTTTTCTCGGCCCTAGCAGACTGCAGTTCAAAACATGCTAAACGTCCAGCAATAACTCCCAAAGTAAAGAAGCTAGGCCTGAAAGGCATAGCTTGTCTGAAACCTCCTAACAGGACACACGAGCAGACCCTGTCACTTTGGCTCTCAGCCTTTTCCTTTGCCTGGAAAGAGGGAACATGCCTGGAACCTCCTACGGTGCTTTTCTCGGCCCTAGCAGACTGCAGTTCAAAACATGCTAAACGTCCAGCAATAACTCCCAAAGTAAAGAAGCTAGGCCTGAAAGGCATAGCTTGTCTGAAACCTCCTAACAGGACACACGAGCAGCCCCTGTCACTTTGGCTCTCAGCCTTTTCCTTTGCCTGGAAAGAGGGAACATGCCTGGAACCTCCTACGGTGCTTTTCTCGGCCCTAGCAGACTGCAGTTCAAAACATGCTAAACGTCCAGCAATAACTCCCAAAGTAAAGAAGCTAGGCATGAAAGGCATAGCTTGTCCTGTTAGGAGGTTTCAGAAAAGCTAGGCCTGAAAGGCATAGCTTGTCTGAAACCTCCTAACAGGACACACGAGCAGACCCTGTCACTTTGGCTCTCAGCCTTTTCCTTTGCCTGGAAAGAGGGAACATGCCTGGAACCTCCTACGGTGCTTTTCTCGGCCCTAGCAGACTGCAGTTCAAAACATGCTAAACGTCCAGCAATAACTCCCAAAGTAAAGAAGCTAGGCCTGAAAGGCATAGCTTGTCTGAAACCTCCTAACAGGACACACGAGCAGACCCTGTCACTTTGGCTCTCAGCCTTTTCCTTTGCCTGGAAAGAGGGAACATGCCTGGAACCTCCTACGGTGCTTTTCTCGGCCCTAGCAGACTGCAGTTCAAAACATGCTAAACGTCCAGCAATAACTCCCAAAGTAAAGAAGCTAGGCATGAAAGGCATAGCTTGTCCTGTTAGGAGGTTTCAGACAAGCTAGGCCTGAAAGGCATAGCTTGTCTGAAACCTCCTAACAGGACACACGAGCAGACCCTGTCACTTTGGCTCTCAGCCTTTTCCTTTGCCTGGAAAGAGGGAACATGCCTGGAACCTCCTACGGTGCTTTTCTCGGCCCTAGCAGACTGCAGTTCAAAACATGCTAAACGTCCAGCAATAACTCCCAAAGTAAAGAAGCTAGGCCTGAAAGGCATAGCTTGTCTGAAACCTCCTAACAGGACACACGAGCAGCCCCTGTCACTTTGGATCTCAGCCTTTTCCTTTGCCTGGAAAGAGGGAACATGCCTGGAACCTCCTACGGTGCTTTTCTCGGCCCTAGCAGACTGCAGTTCAAAACATGCTAAACGTCCAGCAATAACTCCCAAAGTAAAGAAGCTAGGCATGAAAGGCATAGCTTGTCTGAAACCTCCTAACATGACACACGAGCAGCCCCTGTCACTTTGGTTTTCAGCCTTTTCCTTTGCCTGGAAAGAGGGAACATGCCTGGAACCTCCTACGGTGCTTTTCTCGGCCCTAGCAGACTGCAGTTCAAAACATGCTAAACGTCCAGCAATAACTCCCAAAGTAAAGAAGCTAGGCCTGAAAGGCATAGCTTGTCTGAAACCTCCTAACATGACACACGAGCAGCCCCTGTCACTTTGGTTCTCAGCCTTTTCCTTTGCCTGGAAAGAGGGAACATGCCTGGAACCTCCTACGGTGCTTTTCTCGGCCCTAGCAGACTGCAGTTCAAAACATGCTAAACGTCCAGCAATAACTCCCAAAGTAAAGAAGCTAGGCCTGAAAGGCATAGCTTGTCTGAAACCTCCTAACAGGACACACGAGCAGCCCCTGTCACTTTGGCTCTCAGCCTTTTCCTTTGCCTGGAAAGAGGGAACATGCCTGGAACCTCCTACGGTGCTTTTCTCGGCCCTAGCAGACTGCAGTTCAAAACATGCTAAACGTCCAGCAATAACTCCCAAAGTAAAGAAGCTAGGCCTGAAAGGCATAGCTTGTCTGAAACCTCCTAACAGGACACACGAGCAGCCCCTGTCACTTTGGCTCTCAGCCTTTTCCTTTGCCTGGAAAGAGGGAACATGCCTGGAACCTCCTACGGTGCTTTTCTCGGCCCTAGCAGACTGCAGTTCAAAACATGCTAAACGTCCAGCAATAACTCCCAAAGTAAAGAAGCTAGGCCTGAAAGGCATAGCTTGTCTGAAACCTCCTAACAGGACACACGAGCAGACCCTGTCACTTTGGCTCTCAGCCTTTTCCTTTGCCTGGAAAGAGGGAACATGCCTGGAACCTCCTACGGTGCTTTTCTCGGCCCTAGCAGACTGCAGTTCAAAACATGCTAAACGTCCAGCAATAACTCCCAATGTAAAGAAGCTAGGCATGAAAGGCATAGCTTGTCCTGTTAGGAGGTTTCAGACAAGCTAGGCCTGAAAGGCATAGCTTGTCTGAAACCTCCTAACAGGACACACGAGCAGACCCTGTCACTTTGGCTCTCAGCCTTTTCCTTTGCCTGGAAAGAGGGAACATGCCTGGAACCTCCTACGGTGCTTTTCTCGGCCCTAGCAGACTGCAGTTCAAAACATGCTAAACGTCCAGCAATAACTCCCAAAGTAAAGAAGCTAGGCCTGAAAGGCATAGCTTGTCTGAAACCTCCTAACAGGACACACGAGCAGACCCTGTCACTTTGGCTCTCAGCCTTTTCCTTTGCCTGGAAAGAGGGAACATGCCTGGAACCTCCTACGGTGCTTTTCTCGGCCCTAGCAGACTGCAGTTCAAAACATGCTAAACGTCCAGCAATAACTCCCAAAGTAAAGAAGCTAGGCCTGAAAGGCATAGCTTGTCTGAAACCTCCTAACAGGACACACGAGCAGACCCTGTCACTTTGGCTCTCAGCCTTTTCCTTTGCCTGGAAAGAGGGAACATGCCTGGAACCTCCTACGGTGCTTTTCTCGGCCCTAGCAGACTGCAGTTCAAAACATGCTAAACGTCCAGCAATAACTCCCAAAGTAAAGAAGCTAGGCCTGAAAGGCATAGCTTGTCTGAAACCTCCTAACAGGACACACGAGCAGCCCCTGTCACTTTGGCTCTCAGCCTTTTCCTTTGCCTGGAAAGAGGGAACATGCCTGGAACCTCCTACGGTGCTTTTCTCGGCCCTAGCAGACTGCAGTTCAAAACATGCTAAACGTCCAGCAATAACTCCCAAAGTAAAGAAGCTAGGCCTGAAAGGCATAGCTTGTCTGAAACCTCCTAACAGGACACACGAGCAGACCCTGTCACTTTGGCTCTCAGCCTTTTCCTTTGCCTGGAAAGAGGGAACATGCCTGGAACCTACTACGGTGCTTTTCTCGGCCCTAGCAGACTGCAGTTCAAAACATGCTAAACGTCCAGCAATAACTCCCAAAGTAAAGAAGCTAGGCATGAAAGGCATAGCTTGTCCTGTTAGGAGGTTTCAGACAAGCTAGGCCTGAAAGGCATAGCTTGTCTGAAACCTCCTAACAGGACACACGAGCAGACCCTGTCACTTTGGCTCTCAGCCTTTTCCTTTGCCTGGAAAGAGGGAACATGCCTGGAACCTCCTACGGTGCTTTTCTCGGCCCTAGCAGACTGCAGTTCAAAACATGCTAAACGTCCAGCAATAACTCCCAAAGTAAAGAAGCTAGGCCTGAAAGGCATAGCTTGTCTGAAACCTCCTAACAGGACACACGAGCAGACCCTGTCACTTTGGCTCTCAGCCTTTTCCTTTGCCTGGAAAGAGGGAACATGCCTGGAACCTCCTACGGTGCTTTTCTCGGCCCTAGCAGACTGCAGTTCAAAACATGCTAAACGTCCAGCAATAACTCCCAAAGTAAAGAAGCTAGGCCTGAAAGGCATAGCTTGTCTGAAACCTCCTAACAGGACACACGAGCAGCCCCTGTCACTTTGGCTCTCAGCCTTTTCCTTTGCCTGGAAAGAGGGAACATGCCTGGAACCTCCTACGGTGCTTTTCTCGGCCCTAGCAGACTGCAGTTCAAAACATGCTAAACGTCCAGCAATAACTCCCAAAGTAAAGAAGCTAGGCATGAAAGGCAATAGCTTGTCCTGTTAGGAGGTTTCAGACAAGCTAGGCCTGAAAGGCATAGCTTGTCTGAAACCTCCTAACAGGACACACGAGCAGACCCTGTCACTTTGGCTCTCAGCCTTTTCCTTTGCCTGGAAAGAGGGAACATGCCTGGAACCTCCTACGGTGCTTTTCTCGGCCTAGCAGACTGCAGTTCAAAACATGCTAAACGTCCAGCAATAACTCCCAAAGTAAAGAAGCTAGGCCTGAAAGGCATAGCTTGTCTGAAACCTCCTAACAGGACACACGAGCAGCCCCTGTCACTTTGGCTCTCAGCCTTTTCCTTTGCCTGGAAAGAGGAACATGCCTGGAACCTCCTACGGTGCTTTTCTCAGCCCTAGCAGACTGCAGTTCAAAACATGCTAAACGTCCAGCAATAACTCCCAAAGTAAAGAAGCTAGGCCTGAAAGGCATAGCTTGTCTGAACCTCCTAACATGACACACGAGCAGCCCCTGTCACTTGGTTCTCAGCCTTTTCCTTTGCCTGGAAAGAGGGAACATGCCTGGAACCCTCCTACGGTGCTTTCTCGGCCCTAGCAGACTGCAGTTCAAAACATGCTAAACGTCCAGCAATAACTCCCAAAGTAAAGAAGCTAGGCATGAAAGGCATAGCTTGTCCTGTTAGGAGGTTTCAGACAAGCTAGGCCTGAAAGGCATAGCTTGTCTGAAACCTCCTAACAGGACACACGAGCAGACCCTGTCACTTTGGCTCTCAGCCTTTTCCTTTGCCTGGAAAGAGGGAACATGCCTGGAACCTCCTACGGTGCTTTTCTCGGCCCTAGCAGACTGCAATTCAAAACATGCTAAACGTCCAGCAATAACTCCCAAAGTAAAGAAGCTAGGCCTGAAAGGCATAGCTTGTCTGAAACCTCCTAACATGACACACGAGCAGCCCCTGTCACTTTGGTTCTCAGCCTTTTCCTTTGCCTGGAAAGAGGGAACATGCCTGGAACCTCCTACGGTGCTTTTCTCGGCCCCTAGCAGACTGCAGTTCAAAACATGCTAAACGTCCAGCAATAACTCCCAAAGTAAAGAAGCTAGGCCTGAAAGGCATAGCTTGTCTGAAACCCTCCTAACAGGACACACGAGCAGACCCTGTCACTTTGGCTCTCAGCCTTTTCCTTTGCCTGGAAAGAGGGAACATGCCTGGAACCTCCTACGGTGCTTTTCTCGGCCCTAGCAGACTGCAATTCAAAACATGCTAAACGTCCAGCAATAACTCCCAAAGTAAAGAAGCTAGGCCTGAAAGGCATAGCTTGTCTGAAACCTCCTAACATGACACACGAGCAGCCCCTGTCACTTTGGTTCTCAGCCTTTTACTTTGCCTGGAAAGAGGGAACATGCCTGGAACCTCCTACGGTGCTTTTCTCGGCCCTAGCAGACTGCAGTTCAAAACATGCTAAACGTCCAGCAATAACTCCCAAAGTAAAGAAGCTAGGCATGAAAAGCATAGCTTGTCC
>JAKCOZ010000958.1:0-38359 GCA_022605955.1 Rallus limicola
TGTTCCCTCTTTCCAGGCAAAGGAAAAGGCTGAGAGCCAAAGTGACAGGGTCTGCTTGTGTGTCCTGTTAGGAGGTTTCAGACAAGCTATGCCTTTCAGTCCTAGCTTCTTTACTTTGGGAGTTATTGCTGGACGTTTAGCATGTTTTGAACTGCAGTCTGCTAGGGCCGAGAAAAGCACTGTAGGAGGTTCCAGGCATGTTCCCTCTTTCCAGGCAAAGGAAAAGGCTGAGAGCCAAAGTGACAGGGTCTGCTTGTGTGTCCTGTTAGGAGGTTTCAGACAAGCTATGCCTTTCATGCCTAGCTTCTTTACTTTGGGAGTTATTGCTGGACGTTTAGCATGTTTTGAACTGCAGTCTGCTAGGGCCGAGAAAAGCACCGTAGGAGGTTCCAGGCATGTTCCCTCTTTCCAGGCAAAGGAAAAGGCTGAGAGCCAAAGTGACAGGGTCTGCTTGTGTGTCCTGTTAGGAGGTTTCAGACAAGCTATGCCTTTCAGTCCTAGCTTCTTTATTTTGGGAGTTATTGCTGGACGTTTAGCATGTTTTGAACTGCAGTCTGCTAGGGCCGAGAAAAGCACCGTAGGAGGTTCCAGGCATGTTCCCTCTTTCCAGGCAAAGGAAAAGGCTGAGAGCCAAAGTGACAGGGTCTGCTTGTGTGTCCTGTTAGGAGGTTTCAGACAAGCTATGCCTTTCATGCCTAGCTTCTTTACTTTGGGAGTTATTGCTGGACGTTTAGCATGTTTTGAACTGCAGTCTGCTAGGGCCGAGAAAAGCACCGTAGGAGGTTCCAGGCATGTTCCCTCTTTCCAGGCAAAGGAAAAGGCTGAGAGCCAAAGTGACAGGGTCTGCTTGTGAGTCCTGTTAGGAGGTTTCAGACAAGCTATGCCTTTCAGTCCTAGCTTCTTTACTTTGGGAGTTATTGCTGGACGTTTAGCATGTTTTGAACTGCAGTCTGCTAGGGCCGAGAAAAGCACCGTAGGAGGTTCCAGGCATGTTCCCTCTTTCCAGGCAAAGGAAAAGGCTGAGAGCCAAAGTGACAGGGTCTGCTTGTGAGTCCTGTTAGGAGGTTTCAGACAAGCTATGCCTTTCATGCCTAGCTTCTTTACTTTGGGAGTTATTGCTGGACGTTTAGCATGTTTTGAACTGCAGTCTGCTAGGGCCGAGAAAAGCACCGTAGGAGGTTCCAGGCATGTTCCCTCTTTCCAGGCAAAGGAAAAGGCTGAGAGCCAAAGTGACAGGGTCTGCTTGTGTGTCCTGTTAGGAGGTTTCAGACAAGCTATGCCTTTCATGCCTAGCTTCTTTACTTTGGGAGTTATTGCTGGACGTTTAGCATGTTTTGAACTGCAGTCTGCTAGGGCCGAGAAAAGCACCGTAGGAGGTTCCAGGCATGTTCCCTCTTTCCAGGCAAAGGAAAAGGCTGAGAGCCAAAGTGACAGGGTCTGCTTGTGAGTCCTGTTAGGAGGTTTCAGACAAGCTATGCCTTTCAGTCCTAGCTTCTTTACTTTGGGAGTTATTGCTGGACGTTTAGCATGTTTTGAACTGCAGTCTGCTAGGGCCGAGAAAAGCACCGTAGGAGGTTCCAGGCATGTTCCCTCTTTCCAGGCAAAGGAAAAGGCTGAGAGCCAAAGTGACAGGGTCTGCTTGTGTGTCCTGTTAGGAGGTTTCAGACAAGCTATGCCTTTCATGCCTAGCTTCTTTACTTTGGGAGTTATTGCTGGACGTTTAGCATGTTTTGAACTGCAGTCTGCTAGGGCCGAGAAAAGCACCGTAGGAGGTTCCAGGCATGTTCCCTCTTTCCAGGCAAAGGAAAAGGCTGAGAGCCAAAGTGACAGGGTCTGCTTGTGTGTCCTGTTAGGAGGTTTCAGACAAGCTATGCCTTTCATGCCTAGCTTCTTTACTTTGGGAGTTATTGCTGGACGTTTAGCATGTTTTGAACTGCAGTCTGCTAGGGCCGAGAAAAGCACCGTAGGAGGTTCCAGGCATGTTCCCTCTTTCCAGGCAAAGGAAAAGGCTGAGAGCCAAAGTGACAGGGTCTGCTTGTGTGTCCTGTTAGGAGGTTTCAGACAAGCTATGCCTTTCATGCCTAGCTTCTTTACTTTGGGAGTTATTGCTGGACGTTTAGCATGTTTTGAACTGCAGTCTGCTAGGGCCGAGAAAAGCACCGTAGGAGGTTCCAGGCATGTTCCCTCTTTCCAGGCAAAGGAAAAGGCTGAGAGCCAAAGTGACAGGGTCTGCTTGTGAGTCCTGTTAGGAGGTTTCAGACAAGCTATGCCTTTCATGCCTAGCTTCTTTACTTTGGGAGTTATTGCTGGACGTTTAGCATGTTTTGAACTGCAGTCTGCTAGGGCCGAGAAAAGCACCGTAGGAGGTTCCAGGCATGTTCCCTCTTTCCAGGCAAAGGAAAAGGCTGAGAGCCAAAGTGACAGGGTCTGCTTGTGTGTCCTGTTAGGAGGTTTCAGACAAGCTATGCCTTTCAGTCCTAGCTTCTTTACTTTGGGAGTTATTGCTGGACGTTTAGCATGTTTTGAACTGCAGTCTGCTAGGGCCGAGAAAAGCACTGTAGGAGGTTCCAGGCATGTTCCCTCTTTCCAGGCAAAGGAAAAGGCTGAGAGCCAAAGTGACAGGGTCTGCTTGTGTGTCCTGTTAGGAGGTTTCAGACAAGCTATGCCTTTCATGCCTAGCTTCTTTACTTTGGGAGTTATTGCTGGACGTTTAGCATGTTTTGAACTGCAGTCTGCTAGGGCCGAGAAAAGCACCGTAGGAGGTTCCAGGCATGTTCCCTCTTTCCAGGCAAAGGAAAAGGCTGAGAGCCAAAGTGACAGGGTCTGCTTGTGTGTCCTGTTAGGAGGTTTCAGACAAGCTATGCCTTTCAGTCCTAGCTTCTTTATTTTGGGAGTTATTGCTGGACGTTTAGCATGTTTTGAACTGCAGTCTGCTAGGGCCGAGAAAAGCACCGTAGGAGGTTCCAGGCATGTTCCCTCTTTCCAGGCAAAGGAAAAGGCTGAGAGCCAAAGTGACAGGGTCTGCTTGTGTGTCCTGTTAGGAGGTTTCAGACAAGCTATGCCTTTCATGCCTAGCTTCTTTACTTTGGGAGTTATTGCTGGACGTTTAGCATGTTTTGAACTGCAGTCTGCTAGGGCCGAGAAAAGCACCGTAGGAGGTTCCAGGCATGTTCCCTCTTTCCAGGCAAAGGAAAAGGCTGAGAGCCAAAGTGACAGGGTCTGCTTGTGAGTCCTGTTAGGAGGTTTCAGACAAGCTATGCCTTTCAGTCCTAGCTTCTTTACTTTGGGAGTTATTGCTGGACGTTTAGCATGTTTTGAACTGCAGTCTGCTAGGGCCGAGAAAAGCACCGTAGGAGGTTCCAGGCATGTTCCCTCTTTCCAGGCAAAGGAAAAGGCTGAGAGCCAAAGTGACAGGGTCTGCTTGTGAGTCCTGTTAGGAGGTTTCAGACAAGCTATGCCTTTCATGCCTAGCTTCTTTACTTTGGGAGTTATTGCTGGACGTTTAGCATGTTTTGAACTGCAGTCTGCTAGGGCCGAGAAAAGCACCGTAGGAGGTTCCAGGCATGTTCCCTCTTTCCAGGCAAAGGAAAAGGCTGAGAGCCAAAGTGACAGGGTCTGCTTGTGTGTCCTGTTAGGAGGTTTCAGACAAGCTATGCCTTTCATGCCTAGCTTCTTTACTTTGGGAGTTATTGCTGGACGTTTAGCATGTTTTGAACTGCAGTCTGCTAGGGCCGAGAAAAGCACCGTAGGAGGTTCCAGGCATGTTCCCTCTTTCCAGGCAAAGGAAAAGGCTGAGAGCCAAAGTGACAGGGTCTGCTTGTGAGTCCTGTTAGGAGGTTTCAGACAAGCTATGCCTTTCAGTCCTAGCTTCTTTACTTTGGGAGTTATTGCTGGACGTTTAGCATGTTTTGAACTGCAGTCTGCTAGGGCCGAGAAAAGCACCGTAGGAGGTTCCAGGCATGTTCCCTCTTTCCAGGCAAAGGAAAAGGCTGAGAGCCAAAGTGACAGGGTCTGCTTGTGTGTCCTGTTAGGAGGTTTCAGACAAGCTATGCCTTTCATGCCTAGCTTCTTTACTTTGGGAGTTATTGCTGGACGTTTAGCATGTTTTGAACTGCAGTCTGCTAGGGCCGAGAAAAGCACCGTAGGAGGTTCCAGGCATGTTCCCTCTTTCCAGGCAAAGGAAAAGGCTGAGAGCCAAAGTGACAGGGTCTGCTTGTGTGTCCTGTTAGGAGGTTTCAGACAAGCTATGCCTTTCATGCCTAGCTTCTTTACTTTGGGAGTTATTGCTGGACGTTTAGCATGTTTTGAACTGCAGTCTGCTAGGGCCGAGAAAAGCACCGTAGGAGGTTCCAGGCATGTTCCCTCTTTCCAGGCAAAGGAAAAGGCTGAGAGCCAAAGTGACAGGGTCTGCTTGTGTGTCCTGTTAGGAGGTTTCAGACAAGCTATGCCTTTCATGCCTAGCTTCTTTACTTTGGGAGTTATTGCTGGACGTTTAGCATGTTTTGAACTGCAGTCTGCTAGGGCCGAGAAAAGCACCGTAGGAGGTTCCAGGCATGTTCCCTCTTTCCAGGCAAAGGAAAAGGCTGAGAGCCAAAGTGACAGGGTCTGCTTGTGAGTCCTGTTAGGAGGTTTCAGACAAGCTATGCCTTTCATGCCTAGCTTCTTTACTTTGGGAGTTATTGCTGGACGTTTAGCATGTTTTGAACTGCAGTCTGCTAGGGCCGAGAAAAGCACCGTAGGAGGTTCCAGGCATGTTCCCTCTTTCCAGGCAAAGGAAAAGGCTGAGAGCCAAAGTGACAGGGTCTGCTTGTGTGTCCTGTTAGGAGGTTTCAGACAAGCTATGCCTTTCATGCCTAGCTTCTTTACTTTGGGAGTTATTGCTGGACGTTTAGCATGTTTTGAACTGCAGTCTGCTAGGGCCGAGAAAAGCACCGTAGGAGGTTCCAGGCATGTTCCCTCTTTCCAGGCAAAGGAAAAGGCTGAGAGCCAAAGTGACAGGGTCTGCTTGTGTGTTCTGTTAGGAGGTTTCAGACAAGCTATGCCTTTCAGTCCTAGCTTCTTTACTTTGGGAGTTATTGCTGGACGTTTAGCATGTTTTGAACTGCAGTCTGCTAGGGCCGAGAAAAGCACCGTAGGAGGTTCCAGGCATGTTCCCTCTTTCCAGGCAAAGGAAAAGGCTGAGAGCCAAAGTGACAGGGTCTGCTTGTGTGTCCTGTTAGGAGGTTTCAGACAAGCTATGCCTTTCATGCCTAGCTTCTTTACTTTGGGAGTTATTGCTGGACGTTTAGCATGTTTTGAACTGCAGTCTGCTAGGGCCGAGAAAAGCACCGTAGGAGGTTCCAGGCATGTTCCCTCTTTCCAGGCAAAGGAAAAGGCTGAGAGCCAAAGTGACAGGGTCTGCTTGTGTGTCCTGTTAGGAGGTTTCAGACAAGCTATGCCTTTCAGTCCTAGCTTCTTTACTTTGGGAGTTATTGCTGGACGTTTAGCATGTTTTGAACTGCAGTCTGCTAGGGCCGAGAAAAGCACTGTAGGAGGTTCCAGGCATGTTCCCTCTTTCCAGGCAAAGGAAAAGGCTGAGAGCCAAAGTGACAGGGTCTGCTTGTGTGTCCTGTTAGGAGGTTTCAGACAAGCTATGCCTTTCATGCCTAGCTTCTTTACTTTGGGAGTTATTGCTGGACGTTTAGCATGTTTTGAACTGCAGTCTGCTAGGGCCGAGAAAAGCACCGTAGGAGGTTCCAGGCATGTTCCCTCTTTCCAGGCAAAGGAAAAGGCTGAGAGCCAAAGTGACAGGGTCTGCTTGTGAGTCCTGTTAGGAGGTTTCAGACAAGCTATGCCTTTCAGTCCTAGCTTCTTTACTTTGGGAGTTATTGCTGGACGTTTAGCATGTTTTGAACTGCAGTCTGCTAGGGCCGAGAAAAGCACCGTAGGAGGTTCCAGGCATGTTCCCTCTTTCCAGGCAAAGGAAAAGGCTGAGAGCCAAAGTGACAGGGTCTGCTTGTGTGTCCTGTTAGGAGGTTTCAGACAAGCTATGCCTTTCAGTCCTAGCTTCTTTACTTTGGGAGTTATTGCTGGACGTTTAGCATGTTTTGAACTGCAGTCTGCTAGGGCCGAGAAAAGCACCGTAGGAGATTCCAGGCATGTTCCCTCTTTCCAGGCAAAGGAAAAGGCTGAGAGCCAAAGTGACAGGGTCTGCTTGTGTGTCCTGTTAGGAGGTTTCAGACAAGCTATGCCTTTCATGCCTAGCTTCTTTACTTTGGGAGTTATTGCTGGACGTTTAGCATGTTTTGAACTGCAGTCTGCTAGGGCCGAGAAAAGCACTGTAGGAGGTTCCAGGCATGTTCCCTCTTTCCAGGCAAAGGAAAAGGCTGAGAGCCAAAGAGACAGGGTCTGCTTGTGTGTCCTGTTAGGAGGTTTCAGACAAGCTATGCCTTTCATGCCTAGCTTCTTTACTTTGGGAGTTATTGCTGGACGTTTAGCATGTTTTGAACTGCAGTCTGCTAGGGCCGAGAAAAGCACCGTAGGAGGTTCCAGGCATGTTCCCTCTTTCCAGGCAAAGGAAAAGGCTGAGAGCCAAAGTGACAGGGTCTGCTTGTGTGTCCTGTTAGGAGGTTTCAGACAAGCTATGCCTTTCAGTCCTAGCTTCTTTACTTTGGGAGTTATTGCTGGACGTTTAGCATGTTTTGAACTGCAGTCTGCTAGGGCCGAGAAAAGCACCGTAGGAGGTTCCAGGCATGTTCCCTCTTTCCAGGCAAAGGAAAAGGCTGAGAGCCAAAGTGACAGGGTCTGCTTGTGAGTCCTGTTAGGAGGTTTCAGACAAGCTATGCCTTTCATGCCTAGCTTCTTTACTTTGGGAGTTATTGCTGGACGTTTAGCATGTTTTGAACAGCAGTCTGCTAGGGCCGAGAAAAGCACCGTAGGAGGTTCCAGGCATGTTCCCTCTTTCCAGGCAAAGGAAAAGGCTGAGAGCCAAAGTGACAGGGTCTGCTTGTGTGTCCTGTTAGGAGGTTTCAGACAAGCTATGCCTTTCATGCCTAGCTTCTTTACTTTGGGAGTTATTGCTGGACGTTTAGCATGTTTTGAACTGCAGTCTGCTAGGGCCGAGAAAAGCACCGTAGGAGTTTCCAGGCATGTTCCCTCTTTCCAGGCAAAGGAAAAGGCTGAGAGCCAAAGTGACAGGGTCTGCTTGTGAGTCCTGTTAGGAGGTTTCAGACAAGCTATGCCTTTCAGTCCTAGCTTCTTTACTTTGGGAGTTATTGCTGGACGTTTAGCATGTTTTGAACTGCAGTCTGCTAGGGCCGAGAAAAGCACCGTAGGAGGTTCCAGGCATGTTCCCTCTTTCCAGGCAAAGGAAAAGGCTGAGAGCCAAAGTGACAGGGTCTGCTTGTGAGTCCTGTTAGGAGGTTTCAGACAAGCTATGCCTTTCATGCCTAGCTTCTTTACTTTGGGAGTTATTGCTGGACGTTTAGCATGTTTTGAACTGCAGTCTGCTAGGGCCGAGAAAAGCACCGTAGGAGGTTCCAGGCATGTTCCCTCTTTCCAGGCAAAGGAAAAGGCTGAGAGCCAAAGTGACAGGGTCTGCTTGTGTGTCCTGTTAGGAGGTTTCAGACAAGCTATGCCTTTCAGTCCTAGCTTCTTTACTTTGGGAGTTATTGCTGGACGTTTAGCATGTTTTGAACTGCAGTCTGCTAGGGCCGAGAAAAGCACCGTAGGAGGTTCCAGGCATGTTCCCTCTTTCCAGGCAAAGGAAAAGGCTGAGAGCCAAAGTGACAGGGTCTGCTTGTGAGTCCTGTTAGGAGGTTTCAGACAAGCTATGCCTTTCATGCCTAGCTTCTTTACTTTGGGAGTTATTGCTGGACGTTTAGCATGTTTTGAACTGCAGTCTGCTAGGGCCGAGAAAAGCACCGTAGGAGGTTCCAGGCATGTTCCCTCTTTCCAGGCAAAGGAAAAGGCTGAGAGCCAAAGTGACAGGGTCTGCTTGTGTGTCCTGTTAGGAGGTTTCAGACAAGCTATGCCTTTCATGCCTAGCTTCTTTACTTTGGGAGTTATTGCTGGACGTTTAGCATGTTTTGAACTGCAGTCTGCTAGGGCCAAGAAAAGCACTGTAGGAGGTAGCAGGTATGTTCCCTCTTTCCAGGCAAAGGAAAAGGCTGAGAGCCAAAGTGACAGGGTCTGCTTGTGTGTCCTGTTAGGAGGTTTCAGACAAGCTATGCCTTTCATGCCTAGCTTCTTTACTTTGGGAGTTATTGCTGGACGTTTAGCATGTTTTGAACTGCAGTCTGCTAGGGCCGAGAAAAGCACTGTAGGAGGTTCCAGGCATGTTCCCTCTTTCCAGGCAAAGGAAAAGGCTGAGAGCCAAAGAGACAGGGTCTGCTTGTGTGTCCTGTTAGGAGGTTTCAGACAAGCTATGCCTTTCATGCCTAGCTTCTTTACTTTGGGAGTTATTGCTGGACGTTTAGCATGTTTTGAACTGCAGTCTGCTAGGGCCGAGAAAAGCACCGTAGGAGGTTCCAGGCATGTTCCCTCTTTCCAGGCAAAGGAAAAGGCTGAGAGCCAAAGTGACAGGGTCTGCTTGTGTGTCCTGTTAGGAGGTTTCAGACAAGCTATGCCTTTCAGTCCTAGCTTCTTTACTTTGGGAGTTATTGCTGGACGTTTAGCATGTTTTGAACAGCAGTCTGCTAGGGCCGAGAAAAGCACCGTAGGAGGTTCCAGGCATGTTCCCTCTTTCCAGGCAAAGGAAAAGGCTGAGAGCCAAAGTGACAGGGTCTGCTTGTGAGTCCTGTTAGGAGGTTTCAGACAAGCTATGCCTTTCATGCCTAGCTTCTTTACTTTGGGAGTTATTGCTGGACGTTTAGCATGTTTTGAACTGCAGTCTGCTAGGGCCGAGAAAAGCACCGTAGGAGGTTCCAGGCATGTTCCCTCTTTCCAGGCAAAGGAAAAGGCTGAGAGCCAAAGTGACAGGGTCTGCTTGTGAGTCCTGTTAGGAGGTTTCAGACAAGCTATGCCTTTCATGCCTAGCTTCTTTACTTTGGGAGTTATTGCTGGACGTTTAGCATGTTTTGAACTGCAGTCTGCTAGGGCCGAGAAAAGCACCGTAGGAGGTTCCAGGCATGTTCCCTCTTTCCAGGCAAAGGAAAAGGCTGAGAGCCAAAGTGACAGGGTCTGCTTGTGTGTCCTGTTAGGAGGTTTCAGACAAGCTATGCCTTTCAGTCCTAGCTTCTTTACTTTGGGAGTTATTGCTGGACGTTTAGCATGTTTTGAACTGCAGTCTGCTAGGGCCGAGAAAAGCACCGTAGGAGGTTCCAGGCATGTTCCCTCTTTCCAGGCAAAGGAAAAGGCTGAGAGCCAAAGTGACAGGGTCTGCTTGTGAGTCCTGTTAGGAGGTTTCAGACAAGCTATGCCTTTCATGCCTAGCTTCTTTACTTTGGGAGTTATTGCTGGACGTTTAGCATGTTTTGAACTGCAGTCTGCTAGGGCCGAGAAAAGCACCGTAGGAGGTTCCAGGCATGTTCCCTCTTTCCAGGCAAAGGAAAAGGCTGAGAGCCAAAGTGACAGGGTCTGCTTGTGTGTCCTGTTAGGAGGTTTCAGACAAGCTATGCCTTTCATGCCTAGCTTCTTTACTTTGGGAGTTATTGCTGGACGTTTAGCATGTTTTGAACTGCAGTCTGCTAGGGCCAAGAAAAGCACTGTAGGAGGTAGCAGGTATGTTCCCTCTTTCCAGGCAAAGGAAAAGGCTGAGAGCCAAAGTGACAGGGTCTGCTTGTGTATCCTGTTAGGAGGTTTCAGACAAGCTATGCCTTTCATGCCTAGCTTCTTTACTTTGGGAGTTATTGCTGGACGTTTAGCATGTTTTGAACTGCAGTCTGCTAGGGCCGAGAAAAGCACCGTAGGAGGTTCCAGGCATGTTCCCTCTTTCCAGGCAAAGGAAAAGGCTGAGAGCCAAAGTGACAGGGTCTGCTTGTGTATCCTGTTAGGAGGTTTCAGACAAGCTATGCCTTTCATGCCTAGCTTCTTTACTTTGGGAGTTATTGCTGGACGTTTAGCATGTTTTGAACTGCAGTCTGCTAGGGCCGAGAAAAGCACCGTAGGAGGTTCCAGGCATGTTCCCTCTTTCCAGGCAAAGGAAAAGGCTGAGAGCCAAAGTGACAGGGTCTGCTTGTGAGTCCTGTTAGGAGGTTTCAGACAAGCTATGCCTTTCATGCCTAGCTTCTTTACTTTGGGAGTTATTGCTGGACGTTTAGCATGTTTTGAACTGCAGTCTGCTAGGGCCGAGAAAAGCACCGTAGGAGGTTCCAGGCATGTTCCCTCTTTCCAGGCAAAGGAAAAGGCTGAGAGCCAAAGTGACAGGGTCTGCTTGTGTGTCCTGTTAGGAGGTTTCAGACAAGCTATGCCTTTCAGTCCTAGCTTCTTTACTTTGGGAGTTATTGCTGGACGTTTAGCATGTTTTGAACTGCAGTCTGCTAGGGCCGAGAAAAGCACCGTAGGAGGTTCCAGGCATGTTCCCTCTTTCCAGGCAAAGGAAAAGGCTGAGAGCCAAAGTGACAGGGTCTGCTTGTGAGTCCTGTTAGGAGGTTTCAGACAAGCTATGCCTTTCATGCCTAGCTTCTTTACTTTGGGAGTTATTGCTGGACGTTTAGCATGTTTTGAACTGCAGTCTGCTAGGGCCGAGAAAAGCACCGTAGGAGGTTCCAGGCATGTTCCCTCTTTCCAGGCAAAGGAAAAGGCTGAGAGCCAAAGTGACAGGGTCTGCTTGTGAGTCCTGTTAGGAGGTTTCAGACAAGCTATGCCTTTCAGTCCTAGCTTCTTTACTTTGGGAGTTATTGCTGGACGTTTAGCATGTTTTGAACTGCAGTCTGCTAGGGTCGAGAAAGGCACCGTAGGAGGTTCCAGGCATGTTCCCTCTTTCCAGGCAAAGGAAAAGGCTGAGAGCCAAAGTGACAGGGTCTGCTTGTGTGTCCTGTTAGGAGGTTTCAGACAAGCTATGCCTTTCATGCCTAGCTTCTTTACTTTGGGAGTTATTGCTGGACGTTTAGCATGTTTTGAACTGCAGACTGCTAGGGCCGAGAAAAGCACCGTAGGATGTTCCAGGCATGTTCCCTCTTTCCAGGCAAAGGAAAAGGCTGAGAGCCAAAGTGACAGGGTCTGCTTGTGTGTCCTGTTTGGAGGTTTCAGACAAGCTATGCCTTTCAGTCCTAGCTTCTTTACTTTGGGAGTTATTGCTGGACGTTTAGCATGTTTTGAACTGCAGTCTGCTAGGGCCGAGAAAAGCACCGTAGGAGGTTCCAGGCATGTTCCCTCTTTCCAGGCAAAGGAAAAGGCTGAGAGCCAAAGTGACAGGGTCTGCTTGTGTGTCCTGTTAGGAGGTTTCAGACAAGCTATGCCTTTCAGTCCTAGCTTCTTTACTTTGGGAGTTATTGCTGGACGTTTAGCATGTTTTGAACTGCAGTCTGCTAGGGCCGAGAAAAGCACCGTAGGAGGTAGCAGGTATGTTCCCTCTTTCCAGGCAATGGAAAAGGCTGAGAGCCAAAGTGACAGGGTCTGCTTGTGTGTCCTGTTAGGAGGTTTCAGACAAGCTATGCCTTTCATGCCTAGCTTCTTTACTTTGGGAGTTATTGCTGGACGTTTAGCATGTTTTGAACTGCAGTCTGCTAGGGCCGAGAAAAGCACCGTAGGAGGTTCCAGGCATGTTCCCTTTTTCCAGGCAAAGGAAAAGGCTGAGAGCCAAAGTGACAGGGTCTGCTTGTGTGTCCTGTTAGGAGGTTTCAGACAAGCTATGCCTTTCAGTCCTAGCTTCTTTACTTTGGGAGTTATTGCTGGACGTTTAGCATGTTTTGAACTGCAGTCTGCTAGGGCCGAGAAAAGCACTGTAGGAGGTAGCAGGTATGTTCCTTCTTTCCAGGCAAAGGAAAAGGCTGAGAGCCAAAGTGACAGGGTCTGCTTGTGTGTCCTGTTAGGAGGTTTCAGACAAGCTATGCCTTTCAGTCCTAGCTTCTTTACTTTGGGAGTTATTGCTGGACGTTTAGCATGTTTTGAACTGCAGTCTGCTAGGGCCGAGAAAAGCACCGTAGGAGGTTCCAGGCATGTTCCCTCTTTCCAGGCAAAGGAAAAGGCTGAGAGCCAAAGTGACAGGGTCTGCTTGTGTGTCCTGTTAGGAGGTTTCAGACAAGCTATGCCTTTCATGCCTAGCTTCTTTACTTTGGGAGTTATTGCTGGACGTTTAGCATGTTTTGAACTGCAGTCTGCTAGGGCCGAGAAAAGCACCGTAGGAGGTTCCAGGCATGTTCCCTCTTTCCAGGCAAAGGAAAAGGCTGAGAGCCAAAGTGACAGGGTCTGCTTGTGTGTCCTGTTAGGAGGTTTCAGACAAGCTATGCCTTTCATGCCTAGCTTCTTTACTTTGGGAGTTATTGCTGGACGTTTAGCATGTTTTGAACTGCAGTCTGCTAGGGCCGAGAAAAGCACCGTAGGAGGTTCCAGGCATGTTCCCTCTTTCCAGGCAAAGGAAAAGGCTGAGAGCCAAAGTGACAGGGTCTGCTTGTGTGTCCTGTTAGGAGGTTTCAGACAAGCTATGCCTTTCAGTCCTAGCTTCTTTACTTTGGGAGTTATTGCTGGACGTTTAGCATGTTTTGAACTGCAGTCTGCTAGGGCCGAGAAAAGCACCGTAGGAGGTTCCAGGCATGTTCCCTCTTTCCAGGCAAAGGAAAAGGCTGAGAGCCAAAGTGACAGGGTCTGCTTGTGTGTCCTGTTAGGAGGTTTCAGACAAGCTATGCCTTTCAGTCCTAGCTTCTTTACTTTGGGAGTTATTGCTGGACGTTTAGCATGTTTTGAACTGCAGTCTGCTAGGGCCGAGAAAAGCACCGTAGGAGGTTCCAGGCATGTTCCCTCTTTCCAGGCAAAGGAAAAGGCTGAGAGCCAAAGTGACAGGGTCTGCTTGTGTGTCCTGTTAGGAGGTTTCAGACAAGCTATGCCTTTCATGCCTAGCTTCTTTACTTTGGGAGTTATTGCTGGACGTTTAGCATGTTTTGAACTGCAGTCTGCTAGGGCCGAGAAAAGCACCGTAGAAGGTTCCAGGCATGTTCCCTCTTTCCAGGCAAAGGAAAAGGCTGAGAGCCAAAGTGACAGGGTCTGCTTGTGTGTCCTGTTAGGAGGTTTCAGACAAGCTATGCCTTTCATGCCTAGCTTCTTTACTTTGGGAGTTATTGCTGGACGTTTAGCATGTTTTGAACTGCAGTCTGCTAGGGCCGAGAAAAGCACCGTAGGAAGTTCCAGGCATGTTCCCTCTTTCCAGGCAAAGGAAAAGGCTGAGAGCCAAAGTGACAGGGTCTGCTTGTGTGTCCTGTTAGGAGGTTTCAGACAAGCTATGCCTTTCATGCCTAGCTTCTTTACTTTGGGAGTTATTGCTGGACGTTTAGCATGTTTTGAACTGCAGTCTGCTAGGGCCGAGAAAAGCACCGTAGGAGGTTCCAGGCATGTTCCCTCTTTCCAGGCAAAGGAAAAGGCTGAGAGCCAAAGTGACAGGGTCTGCTTGTGTGTCCTGTTAGGAGGTTTCAGACAAGCTATGCCTTTCATGCCTAGCTTCTTTACTTTGGGAGTTATTGCTGGACGTTTAGCATGTTTTGAACTGCAGTCTGCTAGGGCCGAGAAAAGCACTGTAGGAGGTTCCAGGCATGTTCCCTCTTTCCAGGCAAAGGAAAAGGCTGAGAGCCAAAGAGACAGGGTCTGCTTGTGTGTCCTGTTAGGAGGTTTCAGACAAGCTATGCCTTTCATGCCTAGCTTCTTTACTTTGGGAGTTATTGCTGGACGTTTAGCATGTTTTGAACTGCAGTCTGCTAGGGCCGAGAAAAGCACCGTAGGAGGTTCCAGGCATGTTCCCTCTTTCCAGGCAAAGGAAAAGGCTGAGAGCCAAAGTGACAGGGTCTGCTTGTGTGTCCTGTTAGGAGGTTTCAGACAAGCTATGCCTTTCATGCCTAGCTTCTTTACTTTGGGAGTTATTGCTGGACGTTTAGCATGTTTTGAACTGCAGTCTGCTAGGGCCGAGAAAAGCACCGTAGGAGGTTCCAGGCATGTTCCCTCTTTCCAGGCAAAGGAAAAGGCTGAGAGCCAAAGTGACAGGGTCTGCTTGTGAGTCCTGTTAGGAGGTTTCAGACAAGCTATGCCTTTCATGCCTAGCTTCTTTACTTTGGTAGTTATTGCTGGACGTTTAGCATGTTTTGAACTGCAGTCTGCTAGGGCCGAGAAAAGCACCGTAGGAGGTTCCAGGCATGTTCCCTCTTTCCAGGCAAAGGAAAAGGCTGAGAGCCAAAGTGACAGGGTCTGCTTGTGTGTCCTGTTAGGAGGTTTCAGACAAGCTATGCCTTTCATGCCTAGCTTCTTTACTTTGGGAGTTATTGCTGGACGTTTAGCATGTTTTGAACTGCAGTCTGCTAGGGCCGAGAAAAGCACCATAGGAGGTTCCAGGCATGTTCCCTCTTTCCAGGCAAAGGAAAAGGCTGAGAGCCAAAGTGACAGGGTCTGCTTGTGAGTCCTGTTAGGAGGTTTCAGACAAGCTATGCCTTTCATGCCTAGCTTCTTTACTTTGGGAGTTATTGCTGGACGTTTAGCATGTTTTGAACTGCAGTCTGCTAGGGCCGAGAAAAGCACCGTAGGAGGTTCCAGGCATGTTCCCTCTTTCCAGGCAAAGGAAAAGGCTGAGAGCCAAAGTGACAGGGTCTGCTTGTGTGTCCTGTTAGGAGGTTTCAGACAAGCTATGCCTTTCAGTCCTAGCTTCTTTACTTTGGGAGTTATTGCTGGACGTTTAGCATGTTTTGAACTGCAGTCTGCTAGGGTCGAGAAAAGCACCGTAGGAGGTTCCAGGCATGTTCCCTCTTTCCAGGCAAAGGAAAAGGCTGAGAGCCAAAGTGACAGGGTCTGCTTGTGAGTCCTGTTAGGAGGTTTCAGACAAGCTATGCCTTTCAGTCCTAGCTTCTTTACTTTGGGAGTTATTGCTGGACGTTTAGCATGTTTTGAACTGCAGTCTGCTAGGGCCGAGAAAAGCACCGTAGGAGGTTCCAGGCATGTTCCCTCTTTCCAGGCAAAGGAAAAGGCTGAGAGCCAAAGTGACAGGGTCTGCTTGTGTGTCCTGTTAGGAGGTTTCAGACAAGCTATGCCTTTCATGCCTAGCTTCTTTACTTTGGGAGTTATTGCTGGACGTTTAGCATGTTTTGAACTGCAGTCTGCTAGGGCCGAGAAAAGCACTGTAGGAGGTAGCAGGTATGTTCCCTCTTTCCAGGCAAAGGAAAAGGCTGAGAGCCAAAGTGACAGGGTCTGCTTGTGTGTCCTGTTAGGAGGTTTCAGACAAGCTATGCCTTTCATGCCTAGCTTCTTTACTTTGGGAGTTATTGCTGGACGTTTAGCATGTTTTGAACTGCAGTCTGCTAGGGCCGAGAAAAGCACCGTAGGAGGTTCCAGGCATGTTCCCTCTTTCCAGGCAAAGGAAAAGGCTGAGAGCCAAAGTGACAGGGTCTGCTTGTGTGTCCTGTTAGGAGGTTTCAGACAAGCTATGCCTTTCATGCCTAGCTTCTTTACTTTGGGAGTTATTGCTGGACGTTTAGCATGTTTTGAACTGCAGTCTGCTAGGGCCGAGAAAAGCACCGTAGGAGGTTCCAGGCATGTTCCCTCTTTCCAGGCAAAGGAAAAGGCTGAGAGCCAAAGTGACAGGGTCTGCTTGTGTGTCCTGTTAGGAGGTTTCAGACAAGCTATGCCTTTCAGTCCTAGCTTCTTTACTTTGGGAGTTATTGCTGGACGTTTAGCATGTTTTGAACTGCAGTCTGCTAGGGCCGAGAAAAGCACCGTAGGAGGTTCCAGGCATGTTCCCTCTTTCCAGGCAAAGGAAAAGGCTGAGAGCCAAAGTGACAGGGTCTGCTTGTGAGTCCTGTTAGGAGGTTTCAGACAAGCTATGCCTTTCATGCCTAGCTTCTTTACTTTGGGAGTTATTGCTGGACGTTTAGCATGTTTTGAACTGCAGTCTGCTAGGGCCGAGAAAAGCACCGTAGGAGGTTCCAGGCATGTTCCCTCTTTCCAGGCAAAGGAAAAGGCTGAGAGCCAAAGTGACAGGGTCTGCTTGTGTGTCCTGTTAGGAGGTTTCAGACAAGCTATGCCTTTCAGTCCTAGCTTCTTTACTTTGGGAGTTATTGCTGGACGTTTAGCATGTTTTGAACTGCAGTCTGCTAGGGCCGAGAAAAGCACCGTAGGAGGTTCCAGGCATGTTCCCTCTTTCCAGGCAAAGGAAAAGGCTGAGAGCCAAAGTGACAGGGTCTGCTTGTGAGTCCTGTTAGGAGGTTTCAGACAAGCTATGCCTTTCAGTCCTAGCTTCTTTACTTTGGGAGTTATTGCTGGACGTTTAGCATGTTTTGAACTGCAGTCTGCTAGGGCCGAGAAAAGCACCGTAGGAGGTTCCAGGCATGTTCCCTCTTTCCAGGCAAAGGAAAAGGCTGAGAGCCAAAGTGACAGGGTCTGCTTGTGTGTCCTGTTAGGAGGTTTCAGACAAGCTATGCCTTTCATGCCTAGCTTCTTTACTTTGGGAGTTATTGCTGGACGTTTAGCATGTTTTGAACTGCAGTCTGCTAGGGCCGAGAAAAGCACCGTAGGAGGTTCCAGGCATGTTCCCTCTTTCCAGGCAAAGGAAAAGGCTGAGAGCCAAAGTGACAGGGTCTGCTTGTGTGTCCTGTTAGGAGGTTTCAGACAAGCTATGCCTTTCATGCCTAGCTTCTTTACTTTGGGAGTTATTGCTGGACGTTTAGCATGTTTTGAACTGCAGTCTGCTAGGGCCGAGAAAAGCACCGTAGGAGGTTCCAGGCATGTTCCCTCTTTCCAGGCAAAGGAAAAGGCTTAGAGCCAAAGTGACAGGGTCTGCTTGTGAGTCCTGTTAGGAGGTTTCAGACAAGCTATGCCTTTCATGCCTAGCTTCTTTACTTTGGGAGTTATTGCTGGACGTTTAGCATGTTTTGAACTGCAGTCTGCTAGGGCCGAGAAAAGCACCGTAGGAGGTTCCAGGCATGTTCCCTCTTTCCAGGCAAAGGAAAAGGCTGAGAGCCAAAGTGACAGGGTCTGCTTGTGTGTCCTGTTAGGAGGTTTCAGACAAGCTATGCCTTTCATGCCTAGCTTCTTTACTTTGGGAGTTATTGCTGGACGTTTAGCATGTTTTGAACTGCAGTCTGCTAGGGCCGAGAAAAGCACCGTAGGAGGTTCCAGGCATGTTCCCTCTTTCCAGGCAAAGGAAAAGGCTGAGAGCCAAAGTGACAGGGTCTGCTTGTGTGTTCTGTTAGGAGGTTTCAGACAAGCTATGCCTTTCAGTCCTAGCTTCTTTACTTTGGGAGTTATTGCTGGACGTTTAGCATGTTTTGAACTGCAGTCTGCTAGGGCCGAGAAAAGCACCGTAGGAGGTTCCAGGCATGTTCCCTCTTTCCAGGCAAAGGAAAAGGCTGAGAGCCAAAGTGACAGGGTCTGCTTGTGTGTCCTGTTAGGAGGTTTCAGACAAGCTATGCCTTTCAGTCCTAGCTTCTTTACTTTGGGAGTTATTGCTGGACGTTTAGCATGTTTTGAACTGCAGTCTGCTAGGGCCGAGAAAAGCACCGTAGGAGGTTCCAGGCATGTTCCCTCTTTCCAGGCAAAGGAAAAGGCTGAGAGCCAAAGTGACAGGGTCTGCTTGTGAGTCCTGTTAGGAGGTTTCAGACAAGCTATGCCTTTCATGCCTAGCTTCTTTACTTTGGGAGTTATTGCTGGACGTTTAGCATGTTTTGAACTGCAGTCTGCTAGGGCCGAGAAAAGCACCGTAGGAGGTTCCAGGCATGTTCCCTCTTTCCAGGCAAAGGAAAAGGCTGAGAGCCAAAGTGACAGGGTCTGCTTGTGTGTCCTGTTAGGAGGTTTCAGACAAGCTATGCCTTTCAGTCCTAGCTTCTTTATTTTGGGAGTTATTGCTGGACGTTTAGCATGTTTTGAACTGCAGTCTGCTAGGGCCGAGAAAAGCACCGTAGGAGGTTCCAGGCATGTTCCCTCTTTCCAGGCAAAGGAAAAGGCTGAGAGCCAAAGTGACAGGGTCTGCTTGTGTGTCCTGTTAGGAGGTTTCAGACAAGCTATGCCTTTCATGCCTAGCTTCTTTACTTTGGGAGTTATTGCTGGACGTTTAGCATGTTTTGAACTGCAGTCTGCTAGGGCCGAGAAAAGCACCGTAGGAGGTTCCAGGCATGTTCCCTCTTTCCAGGCAAAGGAAAAGGCTGAGAGCCAAAGTGACAGGGTCTGCTTGTGAGTCCTGTTAGGAGGTTTCAGACAAGCTATGCCTTTCATGCCTAGCTTCTTTACTTTGGGAGTTATTGCTGGACGTTTAGCATGTTTTGAACTGCAGTCTGCTAGGGCCGAGAAAAGCACCGTAGGAGGTTCCAGGCATGTTCCCTCTTTCCAGGCAAAGGAAAAGGCTGAGAGCCAAAGTGACAGGGTCTGCTTGTGTGTCCTGTTAGGAGGTTTCAGACAAGCTATGCCTTTCATGCCTAGCTTCTTTACTTTGGGAGTTATTGCTGGACGTTTAGCATGTTTTGAACTGCAGTCTGCTAGGGCCGAGAAAAGCACCGTAGGAGGTTCCAGGCATGTTCCCTCTTTCCAGGCAAAGGAAAAGGCTGAGAGCCAAAGTGACAGGGTCTGCTTGTGTGTCCTGTTAGGAGGTTTCAGACAAGCTATGCCTTTCAGTCCTAGCTTCTTTACTTTGGGAGTTATTGCTGGACGTTTAGCATGTTTTGAACTGCAGTCTGCTAGGGCCGAGAAAAGCACTGTAGGAGGTTCCAGGCATGTTCCCTCTTTCCAGGCAAAGGAAAAGGCTGAGAGCCAAAGTGACAGGGTCTGCTTGTGAGTCCTGTTAGGAGGTTTCAGACAAGCTATGCCTTTCATGCCTAGCTTCTTTACTTTGGGAGTTATTGCTGGACGTTTAGCATGTTTTGAACTGCAGTCTGCTAGGGCCGAGAAAAGCACCGTAGGAGGTTCCAGGCATGTTCCCTCTTTCCAGGCAAAGGAAAAGGCTGAGAGCCAAAGTGACAGGGTCTGCTTGTGAGTCCTGTTAGGAGGTTTCAGACAAGCTATGCCTTTCATGCCTAGCTTCTTTACTTTGGGAGTTATTGCTGGACGTTTAGCATGTTTTGAACTGCAGTCTGCTAGGGCCGAGAAAAGCACCGTAGGAGGTTCCAGGCATGTTCCCTCTTTCCAGGCAAAGGAAAAGGCTGAGAGCCAAAGTGACAGGGTCTGCTTGTGTGTCCTGTTAGGAGGTTTCAGACAAGCTATGCCTTTCATGCCTAGCTTCTTTACTTTGGGAGTTATTGCTGGACGTTTAGCATGTTTTGAACTGCAGTCTGCTAGGGCCGAGAAAAGCACCGTAGGAGGTTCCAGGCATGTTCCCTCTTTCCAGGCAAAGGAAAAGGCTGAGAGCCAAAGTGACAGGGTCTGCTTGTGTGTCCTGTTAGGAGGTTTCAGACAAGCTATGCCTTTCATGCCTAGCTTCTTTACTTTGGGAGTTATTGCTGGACGTTTAGCATGTTTTGAACTGCAGTCTGCTAGGGCCGAGAAAAGCACTGTAGGAGGTTCCAGGCATGTTCCCTCTTTCCAGGCAAAGGAAAAGGCTGAGAGCCAAAGAGACAGGGTCTGCTTGTGTGTCCTGTTAGGAGGTTTCAGACAAGCTATGCCTTTCATGCCTAGCTTCTTTACTTTGGGAGTTATTGCTGGACGTTTAGCATGTTTTGAACAGCAGTCTGCTAGGGCCGAGAAAAGCACCGTAGGAGGTTCCAGGCATGTTCCCTCTTTCCAGGCAAAGGAAAAGGCTGAGAGCCAAAGTGACAGGGTCTGCTTGTGAGTCCTGTTAGGAGGTTTCAGACAAGCTATGCCTTTCATGCCTAGCTTCTTTACTTTGGGAGTTATTGCTGGACGTTTAGCATGTTTTGAACTGCAGTCTGCTAGGGCCGAGAAAAGCACCGTAGGAGGTTCCAGGCATGTTCCCTCTTTCCAGGCAAAGGAAAAGGCTGAGAGCCAAAGTGACAGGGTCTGCTTGTGTGTCCTGTTAGGAGGTTTCAGACAAGCTATGCCTTTCATGCCTAGCTTCTTTACTTTGGGAGTTATTGCTGGACGTTTAGCATGTTTTGAACTGCAGTCTGCTAGGGCCGAGAAAAGCACCGTAGGAGTTTCCAGGCATGTTCCCTCTTTCCAGGCAAAGGAAAAGGCTGAGAGCCAAAGTGACAGGGTCTGCTTGTGTGTCCTGTTAGGAGGTTTCAGACAAGCTATGCCTTTCATGCCTAGCTTCTTTACTTTGGGAGTTATTGCTGGACGTTTAGCATGTTTTGAACTGCAGTCTGCTAGGGCCGAGAAAAGCACCGTAGGAGGTTCCAGGCATGTTCCCTCTTTCCAGGCAAAGGAAAAGGCTGAGAGCCAAAGTGACAGGGTCTGCTTGTGAGTCCTGTTAGGAGGTTTCAGACAAGCTATGCCTTTCATGCCTAGCTTCTTTACTTTGGGAGTTATTGCTGGACGTTTAGCATGTTTTGAACTGCAGTCTGCTAGGGCCGAGAAAAGCACCGTAGGAGGTTCCAGGCATGTTCCCTCTTTCCAGGCAAAGGAAAAGGCTGAGAGCCAAAGTGACAGGGTCTGCTTGTGTGTCCTGTTAGGAGGTTTCAGACAAGCTATGCCTTTCAGTCCTAGCTTCTTTACTTTGGGAGTTATTGCTGGACGTTTAGCATGTTTTGAACAGCAGTCTGCTAGGGCCGAGAAAAGCACCGTAGGAGGTTCCAGGCATGTTCCCTCTTTCCAGGCAAAGGAAAAGGCTGAGAGCCAAAGTGACAGGGTCTGCTTGTGAGTCCTGTTAGGAGGTTTCAGACAAGCTATGCCTTTCATGCCTAGCTTCTTTACTTTGGGAGTTATTGCTGGACGTTTAGCATGTTTTGAACTGCAGTCTGCTAGGGCCGAGAAAAGCACCGTAGGAGGTTCCAGGCATGTTCCCTCTTTCCAGGCAAAGGAAAAGGCTGAGAGCCAAAGTGACAGGGTCTGCTTGTGTGTCCTGTTAGGAGGTTTCAGACAAGCTATGCCTTTCAGTCCTAGCTTCTTTACTTTGGGAGTTATTGCTGGACGTTTAGCATGTTTTGAACTGCAGTCTGCTAGGGCCGAGAAAAGCACCGTAGGAGGTTCCAGGCATGTTCCCTCTTTCCAGGCAAATAGGAGGTTTCAGACAAGCTATGCCTTTCAGTCCTAGCTTCTTTACTTTGGGAGTTATTGCTGGACGTTTAGCATGTTTTGAACAGCAGTCTGCTAGGGCCGAGAAAAGCACCGTAGGATGTTCCAGGCATGTTCCCTCTTTCCAGGCAAAGGAAAAGGCTGAGAGCCAAAGTGACAGGGTCTGCTTGTGAGTCCTGTTAGGAGGTTTCAGACAAGCTATGCCTTTCATGCCTAGCTTCTTTACTTTGGGAGTTATTGCTGGACGTTTAGCATGTTTTGAACTGCAGTCTGCTAGGGCCGAGAAAAGCACCGTAGGAGGTTCCAGGCATGTTCCCTCTTTCCAGGCAAAGGAAAAGGCTGAGAGCCAAAGTGACAGGGTCTGCTTGTGTGTCCTGTTAGGAGGTTTCAGACAAGCTATGCCTTTCATGCCTAGCTTCTTTACTTTGGGAGTTATTGCTGGACGTTTAGCATGTTTTGAACTGCAGTCTGCTAGGGCCGAGAAAAGCACCGTAGGAGGTTCCAGGCATGTTCCCTCTTTCCAGGCAAAGGAAAAGGCTGAGAGCCAAAGTGACAGGGTCTGCTTGTGTGTCCTGTTAGGAGGTTTCAGACAAGCTATGCCTTTCATGCCTAGCTTCTTTACTTTGGGAGTTATTGCTGGACGTTTAGCATGTTTTGAACTGCAGTCTGCTAGGGCCGAGAAAAGCACCGTAGGAGGTTCCAGGCATGTTCCCTCTTTCCAGGCAAAGGAAAAGGCTGAGAGCCAAAGTGACAGGGTCTGCTTGTGAGTCCTGTTAGGAGGTTTCAGACAAGCTATGCCTTTCATGCCTAGCTTCTTTACTTTGGGAGTTATTGCTGGACGTTTAGCATGTTTTGAACTGCAGTCTGCTAGGGCCGAGAAAAGCACCGTAGGAGGTTCCAGGCATGTTCCCTCTTTCCAGGCAAAGGAAAAGGCTGAGAGCCAAAGTGACAGGGTCTGCTTGTGTGTCCTGTTAGGAGGTTTCAGACAAGCTATGCCTTTCATGCCTAGCTTCTTTACTTTGGGAGTTATTGCTGGACGTTTAGCATGTTTTGAACTGCAGTCTGCTAGGGCCGAGAAAAGCACCGTAGGAGGTTCCAGGCATGTTCCCTCTTTCCAGGCAAAGGAAAAGGCTGAGAGCCAAAGTGACAGGGTCTGCTTGTGTGTCCTGTTAGGAGGTTTCAGACAAGCTATGCCTTTCAGTCCTAGCTTCTTTACTTTGGGAGTTATTGCTGGACGTTTAGCATGTTTTGAACTGCAGTCTGCTAGGGCCGAGAAAAGCACTGTAGGAGGTTCCAGGCATGTTCCCTCTTTCCAGGCAAAGGAAAAGGCTGAGAGCCAAAGTGACAGGGTCTGCTTGTGAGTCCTGTTAGGAGGTTTCAGACAAGCTATGCCTTTCATGCCTAGCTTCTTTACTTTGGGAGTTATTGCTGGACGTTTAGCATGTTTTGAACTGCAGTCTGCTAGGGCCGAGAAAAGCACCGTAGGAGGTTCCAGGCATGTTCCCTCTTTCCAGGCAAAGGAAAAGGCTGAGAGCCAAAGTGACAGGGTCTGCTTGTGAGTCCTGTTAGGAGGTTTCAGACAAGCTATGCCTTTCATGCCTAGCTTCTTTACTTTGGGAGTTATTGCTGGACGTTTAGCATGTTTTGAACTGCAGTCTGCTAGGGCCGAGAAAAGCACCGTAGGAGGTTCCAGGCATGTTCCCTCTTTCCAGGCAAAGGAAAAGGCTGAGAGCCAAAGTGACAGGGTCTGCTTGTGTGTCCTGTTAGGAGGTTTCAGACAAGCTATGCCTTTCATGCCTAGCTTCTTTACTTTGGGAGTTATTGCTGGACGTTTAGCATGTTTTGAACTGCAGTCTGCTAGGGCCGAGAAAAGCACCGTAGGAGATTCCAGGCATGTTCCCTCTTTCCAGGCAAAGGAAAAGGCTGAGAGCCAAAGTGACTGGGTCTGCTTGTGTGTCCTGTTAGGAGGTTTCAGACAAGCTATGCCTTTCATGCCTAGCTTCTTTACTTTGGGAGTTATTGCTGGACGTTTAGCATGTTTTGAACTGCAGTCTGCTAGGGCCGAGAAAAGCACTGTAGGAGGTTCCAGACATGTTCCCTCTTTCCAGGCAAAGGAAAAGGCTGAGAGCCAAAGAGACAGGGTCTGCTTGTGTGTCCTGTTAGGAGGTTTCAGACAAGCTATGCCTTTCATGCCTAGCTTCTTTACTTTGGGAGTTATTGCTGGACGTTTAGCATGTTTTGAACAGCAGTCTGCTAGGGCCGAGAAAAGCACCGTAGGAGGTTCCAGGCATGTTCCCTCTTTCCAGGCAAAGGAAAAGGCTGAGAGCCAAAGTGACAGGGTCTGCTTGTGAGTCCTGTTAGGAGGTTTCAGACAAGCTATGCCTTTCATGCCTAGCTTCTTTACTTTGGGAGTTATTGCTGGACGTTTAGCATGTTTTGAACTGCAGTCTGCTAGGGCCGAGAAAAGCACCGTAGGAGGTTCCAGGCATGTTCCCTCTTTCCAGGCAAAGGAAAAGGCTGAGAGCCAAAGTGACAGGGTCTGCTTGTGTGTCCTGTTAGGAGGTTTCAGACAAGCTATGCCTTTCATGCCTAGCTTCTTTACTTTGGGAGTTATTGCTGGACGTTTAGCATGTTTTGAACTGCAGTCTGCTAGGGCCGAGAAAAGCACCGTAGGAGTTTCCAGGCATGTTCCCTCTTTCCAGGCAAAGGAAAAGGCTGAGAGCCAAAGTGACAGGGTCTGCTTGTGTGTCCTGTTAGGAGGTTTCAGACAAGCTATGCCTTTCATGCCTAGCTTCTTTACTTTGGGAGTTATTGCTGGACGTTTAGCATGTTTTGAACTGCAGTCTGCTAGGGCCGAGAAAAGCACCGTAGGAGGTTCCAGGCATGTTCCCTCTTTCCAGGCAAAGGAAAAGGCTGAGAGCCAAAGTGACAGGGTCTGCTTGTGAGTCCTGTTAGGAGGTTTCAGACAAGCTATGCCTTTCATGCCTAGCTTCTTTACTTTGGGAGTTATTGCTGGACGTTTAGCATGTTTTGAACTGCAGTCTGCTAGGGCCGAGAAAAGCACCGTAGGAGGTTCCAGGCATGTTCCCTCTTTCCAGGCAAAGGAAAAGGCTGAGAGCCAAAGTGACAGGGTCTGCTTGTGTGTCCTGTTAGGAGGTTTCAGACAAGCTATGCCTTTCAGTCCTAGCTTCTTTACTTTGGGAGTTATTGCTGGACGTTTAGCATGTTTTGAACTGCAGTCTGCTAGGGCCGAGAAAAGCACCGTAGGAGGTTCCAGGCATGTTCCCTCTTTCCAGGCAAAGGAAAAGGCTGAGAGCCAAAGTGACAGGGTCTGCTTGTGAGTCCTGTTAGGAGGTTTCAGACAAGCTATGCCTTTCATGCCTAGCTTCTTTACTTTGGGAGTTATTGCTGGACGTTTAGCATGTTTTGAACTGCAGTCTGCTAGGGCCGAGAAAAGCACCGTAGGAGGTTCCAGGCATGTTCCCTCTTTCCAGGCAAAGGAAAAGGCTGAGAGCCAAAGTGACAGGGTCTGCTTGTGTGTCCTGTTAGGAGGTTTCAGACAAGCTATGCCTTTCAGTCCTAGCTTCTTTACTTTGGGAGTTATTGCTGGACGTTTAGCATGTTTTGAACTGCAGTCTGCTAGGGCCGAGAAAAGCACCGTAGGAGGTTCCAGGCATGTTCCCTCTTTCCAGGCAAATAGGAGGTTTCAGACAAGCTATGCCTTTCAGTCCTAGCTTCTTTACTTTGGGAGTTATTGCTGGACGTTTAGCATGTTTTGAACAGCAGTCTGCTAGGGCCGAGAAAAGCACCGTAGGATGTTCCAGGCATGTTCCCTCTTTCCAGGCAAAGGAAAAGGCTGAGAGCCAAAGTGACAGGGTCTGCTTGTGAGTCCTGTTAGGAGGTTTCAGACAAGCTATGCCTTTCATGCCTAGCTTCTTTACTTTGGGAGTTATTGCTGGACGTTTAGCATGTTTTGAACTGCAGTCTGCTAGGGCCGAGAAAAGCACCGTAGGAGGTTCCAGGCATGTTCCCTCTTTCCAGGCAAAGGAAAAGGCTGAGAGCCAAAGTGACAGGGTCTGCTTGTGTGTCCTGTTAGGAGGTTTCAGACAAGCTATGCCTTTCATGCCTAGCTTCTTTACTTTGGGAGTTATTGCTGGACGTTTAGCATGTTTTGAACTGCAGTCTGCTAGGGCCGAGAAAAGCACCGTAGGAGGTTCCAGGCATGTTCCCTCTTTCCAGGCAAAGGAAAAGGCTGAGAGCCAAAGTGACAGGGTCTGCTTGTGTGTCCTGTTAGGAGGTTTCAGACAAGCTATGCCTTTCAGTCCTAGCTTCTTTACTTTGGGAGTTATTGCTGGACGTTTAGCATGTTTTGAACTGCAGTCTGCTAGGGCCGAGAAAAGCACCGTAGGAGGTTCCAGGCATGTTCCCTCTTTCCAGGCAAAGGAAAAGGCTGAGAGCCAAAGTGACAGGGTCTGCTTGTGAGTCCTGTTAGGAGGTTTCAGACAAGCTATGCCTTTCATGCCTAGCTTCTTTACTTTGGGAGTTATTGCTGGACGTTTAGCATGTTTTGAACTGCAGTCTGCTAGGGCCGAGAAAAGCACCGTAGGAGGTTCCAGGCATGTTCCCTCTTTCCAGGCAAAGGAAAAGGCTGAGAGCCAAAGTGACAGGGTCTGCTTGTGTGTCCTGTTAGGAGGTTTCAGACAAGCTATGCCTTTCAGTCCTAGCTTCTTTACTTTGGGAGTTATTGCTGGACGTTTAGCATGTTTTGAACTGCAGTCTGCTAGGGCCGAGAAAAGCACCGTAGGAGGTTCCAGGCATGTTCCCTCTTTCCAGGCAAATAGGAGGTTTCAGACAAGCTATGCCTTTCAGTCCTAGCTTCTTTACTTTGGGAGTTATTGCTGGACGTTTAGCATGTTTTGAACAGCAGTCTGCTAGGGCCGAGAAAAGCACCGTAGAATGTTCCAGGCATGTTCCCTCTTTCCAGGCAAAGGAAAAGGCTGAGAGCCAAAGTGACAGGGTCTGCTTGTGAGTCCTGTTAGGAGGTTTCAGACAAGCTATGCCTTTCATGCCTAGCTTCTTTACTTTGGGAGTTATTGCTGGACGTTTAGCATGTTTTGAACTGCAGTCTGCTAGGGCCGAGAAAAGCACCGTAGGAGGTTCCAGGCATGTTCCCTCTTTCCAGGCAAAGGAAAAGGCTGAGAGCCAAAGTGACAGGGTCTGCTTGTGTGTCCTGTTAGGAGGTTTCAGACAAGCTATGCCTTTCAGTCCTAGCTTCTTTACTTTGGGAGTTATTGCTGGACGTTTAGCATGTTTTGAACTGCAGTCTGCTAGGGCCGAGAAAAGCACCGTAGGAGGTTCCAGGCATGTTCCCTCTTTCCAGGCAAAGGAAAAGGCTGAGAGCCAAAGTGACAGGGTCTGCTTGTGTGTCCTGTTAGGAGGTTTCAGACAAGCTATGCCTTTCAGTCCTAGCTTCTTTACTTTGGGAGTTATTGCTGGACGTTTAGCATGTTTTGAACTGCAGTCTGCTAGGGCCGAGAAAAGCACCGTAGGAGGTTCCAGGCATGTTCCCTCTTTCCAGGCAAAGGAAAAGGCTGAGAGCCAAAGTGACAGGGTCTGCTTGTGAGTCCTGTTAGGTGGTTTCAGACAAGCTATGCCTTTCATGCCTAGCTTCTTTACTTTGGGAGTTATTGCTGGACGTTTAGCATGTTTTGAACTGCAGTCTGCTAGGGCCGAGAAAAGCACCGTAGGAGGTTCCAGGCATGTTCCCTCTTTCCAGGCAAAGGAAAAGGCTGAGAGCCAAAGTGACAGGGTCTGATGTGTGTCCTGTTAGGAGGTTTCAGACAAGCTATGCCTTTCAGTCCTAGCTTCTTTACTTTGGGAGTTATTGCTGGACGTTTAGCATGTTTTGAACTGCAGTCTGCTAGGGCCGAGAAAAGCACCGTAGGAGGTTCCAGGCATGTTCCCTCTTTCCAGGCAAAGGAAAAGGCTGAGAGCCAAAGTGACAGGGTCTGCTTGTGAGTCCTGTTAGGAGGTTTCAGACAAGCTATGCCTTTCATGCCTAGCTTCTTTACTTTGGGAGTTATTGCTGGACGTTTAGCATGTTTTGAACTGCAGTCTGCTAGGGCCGAGAAAAGCACCGTAGGAGGTTCCAGGCATGTTCCCTCTTTCCAGGCAAAGGAAAAGGCTGAGAGCCAAAGTGACAGGGTCTGCTTGTGAGTCCTGTTAGGAGGTTTCAGACAAGCTATGCCTTTCATGCCTAGCTTCTTTACTTTGGGAGTTATTGCTGGACGTTTAGCATGTTTTGAACTGCAGTCTGCTAGGGCCGAGAAAAGCACCGTAGGAGGTTCCAGGCATGTTCCCTCTTTCCAGGCAAAGGAAAAGGCTGAGAGCCAAAGTGACAGGGTCTGCTTGTGTGTCCTGTTAGGAGGTTTCAGACAAGCTATGCCTTTCAGTCCTAGCTTCTTTACTTTGGGAGTTATTGCTGGACGTTTAGCATGTTTTGAACTGCAGTCTGCTAGGGCCGAGAAAAGCACCGTAGGAGGTTCCAGGCATGTTCCCTCTTTCCAGGCAAAGGAAAAGGCTGAGAGCCAAAGTGACAGGGTCTGCTTGTGAGTCCTGTTAGGAGGTTTCAGACAAGCTATGCCTTTCATGCCTAGCTTCTTTACTTTGGGAGTTATTGCTGGACGTTTAGCATGTTTTGAACTGCAGTCTGCTAGGGCCGAGAAAAGCACCGTAGGAGGTAGCAGGTATGTTCCCTCTTTCCAGGCAAAGGAAAAGGCTGAGAGCCAAAGTGACAGGGTCTGCTTGTGTGTCCTGTTAGGAGGTTTCAGACAAGCTATGCCTTTCAGTCCTAGCTTCTTTACTTTGGGAGTTATTGCTGGACGTTTAGCATGTTTTGAACTGCAGTCTGCTAGGGCCGAGAAAAGCACCGTAGGAGGTTCCAGGCATGTTCCCTCTTTCCAGGCAAATAGGAGGTTTCAGACAAGCTATGCCTTTCAGTCCTAGCTTCTTTACTTTGGGAGTTATTGCTGGACGTTTAGCATGTTTTGAACAGCAGTCTGCTAGGGCCGAGAAAAGCACCGTAGGAGGTTCCAGGCATGTTCCCTCTTTCCAGGCAAAGGAAAAGGCTGAGAGCCAAAGTGACAGGGTCTGCTTGTGTGTCCTGTTAGGAGGTTTCAGACAAGCTATGCCTTTCATGCCTAGCTTCTTTACTTTGGGAGTTATTGCTGGACGTTTAGCATGTTTTGAACTGCAGTCTGCTAGGGCCGAGAAAAGCACCGTAGGAGGTTCCAGGCATGTTCCCTCTTTCCAGGCAAAGGAAAAGGCTGAGAGCCAAAGTGACAGGGTCTGCTTGTGTGTCCTGTTAGGAGGTTTCAGACAAGCTATGCCTTTCAGTCCTAGCTTCTTTACTTTGGGAGTTATTGCTGGACGTTTAGCATGTTTTGAACTGCAGTCTGCTAGGGCCGAGAAAAGCACCGTAGGAGGTTCCAGGCATGTTCCCTCTTTCCAGGCAAAGGAAAAGGCTGAGAGCCAAAGTGACAGGGTCTGCTTGTGAGTCCTGTTAGGAGGTTTCAGACAAGCTATGCCTTTCATGCCTAGCTTCTTTACTTTGGGAGTTATTGCTGGACGTTTAGCATGTTTTGAACTGCAGTCTGCTAGGGCCGAGAAAAGCACCGTAGGAGGTTCCAGGCATGTTCCCTCTTTCCAGGCAAAGGAAAAGGCTGAGAGCCAAAGTGACAGGGTCTGCTTGTGTGTCCTGTTAGGAGGTTTCAGACAAGCTATGCCTTTCAGTCCTAGCTTCTTTACTTTGGGAGTTATTGCTGGACGTTTAGCATGTTTTGAACTGCAGTCTGCTAGGGCCGAGAAAAGCACCGTAGGAGGTTCCAGGCATGTTCCCTCTTTCCAGGCAAAGGAAAAGGCTGAGAGCCAAAGTGACAGGGTCTGCTTGTGAGTCCTGTTAGGAGGTTTCAGACAAGCTATGCCTTTCATGCCTAGCTTCTTTACTTTGGGAGTTATTGCTGGACGTTTAGCATGTTTTGAACTGCAGTCTGCTAGGGCCGAGAAAAGCACCGTAGGAGGTTCCAGGCATGTTCCCTCTTTCCAGGCAAAGGAAAAGGCTGAGAGCCAAAGTGACAGGGTCTGCTTGTGTGTCCTGTTAGGAGGTTTCAGACAAGCTATGCCTTTCAGTCCTAGCTTCTTTACTTTGGGAGTTATTGCTGGACGTTTAGCATGTTTTGAACTGCAGTCTGCTAGGGCCGAGAAAAGCACCGTAGGAGGTTCCAGGCATGTTCCCTCTTTCCAGGCAAAGGAAAAGGCTGAGAGCCAAAGTGACAGGGTCTGCTTGTGAGTCCTGTTAGTAGGTTTCAGACAAGCTATGCCTTTCATGCCTAGCTTCTTTACTTTGGGAGTTATTGCTGGACGTTTAGCATGTTTTGAACTGCAGTCTGCTAGGGCCGAGAAAAGCACCGTAGGAGGTAGCAGGTATGTTCCCTCTTTCCAGGCAAAGGAAAAGGCTGAGAGCCAAAGTGACAGGGTCTGCTTGTGTGTCCTGTTAGGAGGTTTCAGACAAGCTATGCCTTTCAGTCCTAGCTTCTTTACTTTGGGAGTTATTGCTGGACGTTTAGCATGTTTTGAACTGCAGTCTGCTAGGGCCGAGAAAAGCACCGTAGGAGGTTCCAGGCATGTTCCCTCTTTCCAGGCAAATAGGAGGTTTCAGACAAGCTATGCCTTTCAGTCCTAGCTTCTTTACTTTGGGAGTTATTGCTGGACGTTTAGCATGTTTTGAACTGCAGTCTGCTAGGGCCGAGAAAAGCACCGTAGGAGGTTCCAGGCATGTTCCCTCTTTCCAGGCAAAGGAAAAGGCTGAGAGCCAAAGTGACAGGGTCTGCTTGTGAGTCCTGTTAGGAGGTTTCAGACAAGCTATGCCTTTCATGCCTAGCTTCTTTACTTTGGGAGTTATTGCTGGACGTTTAGCATGTTTTGAACTGCAGTCTGCTAGGGCCGAGAAAAGCACCGTAGGAGGTTCCAGGCATGTTCCCTCTTTCCAGGCAAAGGAAAAGGCTGAGAGCCAAAGTGACAAGGTCTGCTTGTGTGTCCTGTTAGGAGGTTTCAGACAAGCTATGCCTTTCAGTCCTAGCTTCTTTACTTTGGGAGTTATTGCTGGACGTTTAGCATGTTTTGAACTGCAGTCTGCTAGGGCCGAGAAAAGCACCGTAGGAGGTTCCAGGCATGTTCCCTCTTTCCAGGCAAAGGAAAAGGCTGAGAGCCAAAGTGACAGGGTCTGCTTGTGAGTCCTGTTAGGAGGTTTCAGACAAGCTATGCCTTTCATGCCTAGCTTCTTTACTTTGGGAGTTATTGCTGGGCGTTTAGCATGTTTTGAACTGCAGTCTGCTAGGGCCGAGAAAAGCACCGTAGGAGGTTCCAGGCATGTTCCCTCTTTCCAGGCAAAGGAAAAGGCTGAGAGCCAAAGTGACAGGGTCTGCTTGTGTGTCCTGTTAGGAGGTTTCAGACAAGCTATGCCTTTCATGCCTAGCTTCTTTACTTTGGGAGTTATTGCTGGACGTTTAGCATGTTTTGAACTGCAGTCTGCTAGGGCCAAGAAAAGCACTGTAGGAGGTAGCAGGTATGTTCCCTCTTTCCAGGCAAAGGAAAAGGCTGAGAGCCAAAGTGACAGGGTCTGCTTGTGTATCCTGTTAGGAGGTTTCAGACAAGCTATGCCTTTCAGTCCTAGCTTCTTTACTTTGGGAGTTATTGCTGGACGTTTAGCATGTTTTGAACTGCAGTCTGCTAGGGCCGAGAAAAGCACCGTAGGAGGTTCCAGGCATGTTCCCTCTTTCCAGGCAAAGGAAAAGGCTGAGAGCCAAAGTGACAGGGTCTGCTTGTGTATCCTGTTAGGAGGTTTCAGACAAGCTATGCCTTTCATGCCTAGCTTCTTTACTTTGGGAGTTATTGCTGGACGTTTAGCATGTTTTGAACTGCAGTCTGCTAGGGCCGAGAAAAGCACCGTAGGAGGTTCCAGGCATGTTCCCTCTTTCCAGGCAAAGGAAAAGGCTGAGAGCCAAAGTGACAGGGTCTGCTTGTGAGTCCTGTTAGGAGGTTTCAGACAAGCTATGCCTTTCATGCCTAGCTTCTTTACTTTGGGAGTTAT
This sequence comes from Rallus limicola, assembly GCA_022605955.1. Classification (NCBI taxonomy): domain Eukaryota; kingdom Metazoa; phylum Chordata; class Aves; order Gruiformes; family Rallidae; genus Rallus; species Rallus limicola. The sequence continues at coordinate 31,373 of JAKCOZ010000958.1, forward strand.
TGCTGGACGTTTAGCATGTTTTGAACTGCAGTCTGCTAGGGCCGAGAAAAGCACCGTAGGAGGTTCCAGGCATGTTCCCTCTTTCCAGGCAAAGGAAAAGGCTGAGAGCCAAAGTGACAGGGTCTGCTTGTGTGTCCTGTTAGGAGGTTTCAGACAAGCTATGCCTTTCAGTCCTAGCTTCTTTACTTTGGGAGTTATTGCTGGACGTTTAGCATGTTTTGAACTGCAGTCTGCTAGGGCCGAGAAAAGCACCGTAGGAGGTTCCAGGCATGTTCCCTCTTTCCAGGCAAAGGAAAAGGCTGAGAGCCAAAGTGACAGGGTCTGCTTGTGAGTCCTGTTAGGAGGTTTCAGACAAGCTATGCCTTTCATGCCTAGCTTCTTTACTTTGGGAGTTATTGCTGGACGTTTAGCATGTTTTGAACTGCAGTCTGCTAGGGCCAAGAAAAGCACTGTAGGAGGTAGCAGGTATGTTCCCTCTTTCCAGGCAAAGGAAAAGGCTGAGAGCCAAAGTGACAGGGTCTGCTTGTGTATCCTGTTAGGAGGTTTCAGACAAGCTATGCCTTTCAGTCCTAGCTTCTTTACTTTGGGAGTTATTGCTGGACGTTTAGCATGTTTTGAACTGCAGTCTGCTAGGGCCGAGAAAAGCACCGTAGGAGGTTCCAGGCATGTTCCCTCTTTCCAGGCAAAGGAAAAGGCTGAGAGCCAAAGTGACAGGGTCTGCTTGTGTATCCTGTTAGGAGGTTTCAGACAAGCTATGCCTTTCATGCCTAGCTTCTTTACTTTGGGAGTTATTGCTGGACGTTTAGCATGTTTTGAACTGCAGTCTGCTAGGGCCGAGAAAAGCACCGTAGGAGGTTCCAGGCATGTTCCCTCTTTCCAGGCAAAGGAAAAGGCTGAGAGCCAAAGTGACAGGGTCTGCTTGTGAGTCCTGTTAGGAGGTTTCAGACAAGCTATGCCTTTCATGCCTAGCTTCTTTACTTTGGGAGTTATTGCTGGACGTTTAGCATGTTTTGAACTGCAGTCTGCTAGGGCCGAGAAAAGCACCGTAGGAGGTTCCAGGCATGTTCCCTCTTTCCAGGCAAAGGAAAAGGCTGAGAGCCAAAGTGACAGGGTCTGCTTGTGTGTCCTGTTAGGAGGTTTCAGACAAGCTATGCCTTTCAGTCCTAGCTTCTTTACTTTGGGAGTTATTGCTGGACGTTTAGCATGTTTTGAACTGCAGTCTGCTAGGGCCGAGAAAAGCACCGTAGGAGGTTCCAGGCATGTTCCCTCTTTCCAGGCAAAGGAAAAGGCTGAGAGCCAAAGTGACAGGGTCTGCTTGTGAGTCCTGTTAGGAGGTTTCAGACAAGCTATGCCTCTCAGTCCTAGCTTCTTTACTTTGGGAGTTATTGCTGGACGTTTAGCATGTTTTGAACTGCAGTCTGCTAGGGCCGAGAAAAGCACCGTAGGAGGTTCCAGGCATGTTCCCTCTTTCCAGGCAAAGGAAAAGGCTGAGAGCCAAAGTGACAGGGTCTGCTTGTGAGTCCTGTTAGGAGGTTTCAGACAAGCTATGCCTTTCAGTCCTAGCTTCTTTACTTTGGGAGTTATTGCTGGACGTTTAGCATGTTTTGAACTGCAGTCTGCTAGGGCCGAGAAAAGCACCGTAGGAGGTTCCAGGCATGTTCCCTCTTTCCAGGCAAAGGAAAAGGCTGAGAGCCAAAGTGACAGGGTCTGCTTGTGTGTCCTGTTAGGAGGTTTCAGACAAGCTATGCCTTTCATGCCTAGCTTCTTTACTTTGGGAGTTATTGCTGGACGTTTAGCATGTTTTGAACTGCAGTCTGCTAGGGCCAAGAAAAGCACTGTAGGAGGTAGCAGGTATGTTCCCTCTTTCCAGGCAAAGGAAAAGGCTGAGAGCCAAAGTGACAGGGTCTGCTTGTGTATCCTGTTAGGAGGTTTCAGACAAGCTATGCCTTTCAGTCCTAGCTTCTTTACTTTGGGAGTTATTGCTGGACGTTTAGCATGTTTTGAACTGCAGTCTGCTAGGGCCGAGAAAAGCACCGTAGGAGGTTCCAGGCATGTTCCCTCTTTCCAGGCAAAGGAAAAGGCTGAGAGCCAAAGTGACAGGGTCTGCTTGTGTATCCTGTTAGGAGGTTTCAGACAAGCTATGCCTTTCATGCCTAGCTTCTTTACTTTGGGAGTTATTGCTGGACGTTTAGCATGTTTTGAACTGCAGTCTGCTAGGGCCGAGAAAAGCACCGTAGGAGGTTCCAGGCATGTTCCCTCTTTCCAGGCAAAGGAAAAGGCTGAGAGCCAAAGTGACAGGGTCTGCTTGTGAGTCCTGTTAGGAGGTTTCAGACAAGCTATGCCTTTCATGCCTAGCTTCTTTACTTTGGGAGTTATTGCTGGACGTTTAGCATGTTTTGAACTGCAGTCTGCTAGGGCCGAGAAAAGCACCGTAGGAGGTTCCAGGCATGTTCCCTCTTTCCAGGCAAAGGAAAAGGCTGAGAGCCAAAGTGACAGGGTCTGCTTGTGTGTCCTGTTAGGAGGTTTCAGACAAGCTATGCCTTTCATGCCTAGCTTCTTTACTTTGGGAGTTATTGCTGGACGTTTAGCATGTTTTGAACTGCAGTCTGCTAGGGCCGAGAAAAGCACTGTAGGAGGTAGCAGGTATGTTCCCTCTTTCCAGGCAAAGGAAAAGGCTGAGAGCCAAAGTGACAGGGTCTGCTTGTGTGTCCTGTTAGGAGGTTTCAGACAAGCTATGCCTTTCATGCCTAGCTTCTTTACTTTGGGAGTTATTGCTGGACGTTTAGCATGTTTTGAACTGCAGTCTGCTAGGGCCGAGAAAAGCACCGTAGGAGGTTCCAGGCATGTTCCCTCTTTCCAGGCAAAGGAAAAGGCTGAGAGCCAAAGTGACAGGGTCTGCTTGTGTGTCCTGTTAGGAGGTTTCAGACAAGCTATGCCTTTCATGCCTAGCTTCTTTACTTTGGGAGTTATTGCTGGACGTTTAGCATGTTTTGAACTGCAGTCTGCTAGGGCCGAGAAAAGCACCGTAGGAGGTTCCAGGCATGTTCCCTCTTTCCAGGCAAAGGAAAAGGCTGAGAGCCAAAGTGACAGGGTCTGCTTGTGAGTCCTGTTAGGAGGTTTCAGACAAGCTATGCCTTTCAGTCCTAGCTTCTTTACTTTGGGAGTTATTGCTGGACGTTTAGCATGTTTTGAACTGCAGTCTGCTAGGGCCGAGAAAAGCACCGTAGGAGGTTCCAGGCATGTTCCCTCTTTCCAGGCAAAGGAAAAGGCTGAGAGCCAAAGTGACAGGGTCTGCTTGTGTGTCCTGTTAGGAGGTTTCAGACAAGCTATGCCTTTCATGCCTAGCTTCTTTACTTTGGGAGTTATTGCTGGACGTTTAGCATGTTTTGAACTGCAGTCTGCTAGGGCCGAGAAAAGCACCGTAGGAGGTTCCAGGCATGTTCCCTCTTTCCAGGCAAAGGAAAAGGCTGAGAGCCAAAGTGACAGGGTCTGCTTGTGAGTCCTGTTAGGAGGTTTCAGACAAGCTATGCCTTTCATGCCTAGCTTCTTTACTTTGGGAGTTATTGCTGGACGTTTAGCATGTTTTGAACTGCAGTCTGCTAGGGCCGAGAAAAGCACCGTAGGAGGTTCCAGGCATGTTCCCTCTTTCCAGGCAAAGGAAAAGGCTGAGAGCCAAAGTGACAGGGTCTGCTTGTGTGTCCTGTTAGGAGGTTTCAGACAAGCTATGCCTTTCATGCCTAGCTTCTTTACTTTGGGAGTTATTGCTGGACGTTTAGCATGTTTTGAACTGCAGTCTGCTAGGGCCGAGAAAAGCACCGTAGGAGGTTCCAGGCATGTTCCCTCTTTCCAGGCAAAGGAAAAGGCTGAGAGCCAAAGTGACAGGGTCTGCTTGTGAGTCCTGTTAGGAGGTTTCAGACAAGCTATGCCTTTCATGCCTAGCTTCTTTACTTTGGGAGTTATTGCTGGACGTTTAGCATGTTTTGAACTGCAGTCTGCTAGGGCCGAGAAAAGCACCGTAGGAGGTTCCAGGCATGTTCCCTCTTTCCAGGCAAAGGAAAAGGCTGAGAGCCAAAGTGACAGGGTCTGCTTGTGTGTCCTGTTAGGAGGTTTCAGACAAGCTATGCCTTTCATGCCTAGCTTCTTTACTTTGGGAGTTATTGCTGGACGTTTAGCTTGTTTTGAACTGCAGTCTGCTAGGGCCGAGAAAAGCACTGTAGGAGGTAGCAGGTATGTTCCCTCTTTCCAGGCAAAGGAAAAGGCTGAGAGCCAAAGTGACAGGGTCTGCTTGTGTATCCTGTTAGGAGGTTTCAGACAAGCTATGCCTTTCAGTCCTAGCTTCTTTACTTTGGGAGTTATTGCTGGACGTTTAGCATGTTTTGAACTGCAGTCTGCTAGGGCCGAGAAAAGCACTGTAGGAGGTTCCAGGCATGTTCCCTCTTTCCAGGCAAAGGAAAAGGCTGAGAGCCAAAGTGACAGGGTCTGCTTGTGAGTCCTGTTAGGAGGTTTCAGACAAGCTATGCCTTTCATGCCTAGCTTCTTTACTTTGGGAGTTATTGCTGGACGTTTAGCATGTTTTGAACTGCAGTCTGCTAGGGCCGAGAAAAGCACCGTAGGAGGTTCCAGGCATGTTCCCTCTTTCCAGGCAAAGGAAAAGGCTGAGAGCCAAAGTGACAGGGTCTGCTTGTGAGTCCTGTTAGGAGGTTTCAGACAAGCTATGCCTTTCAGTCCTAGCTTCTTTACTTTGGGAGTTATTGCTGGACGTTTAGCATGTTTTGAACTGCAGTCTGCTAGGACCGAGAAAAGCACTGTAGGAGGTAGCAGGTATGTTCCCTCTTTCCAGGCAAAGGAAAAGGCTGAGAGCCAAAGTGACAGGGTCTGCTTGTGTGTCCTGTTAGGAGGTTTCAGACAAGCTATGCCTTTCATGCCTAGCTTCTTTACTTTGGGAGTTATTGCTGGACGTTTAGCATGTTTTGAACTGCAGTCTGCTAGGGCCGAGAAAAGCACCGTAGGAGGTTCCAGGCATGTTCCCTCTTTCCAGGCAAAGGAAAAGGCTGAGAGCCAAAGTGACAGGGTCTGCTTGTGTGTCCTGTTAGGAGGTTTCAGACAAGCTATGCCTTTCAGTCCTAGCTTCTTTACTTTGGGAGTTATTGCTGGACGTTTAGCATGTTTTGAACTGCAGTCTGCTAGGGCCGAGAAAAGCACCGTAGGAGGTTCCAGGCATGTTCCCTCTTTCCAGGCAAAGGAAAAGGCTGAGAGCCAAAGTGACAGGGTCTGCTTGTGAGTCCTGTTAGGAGGTTTCAGACAAGCTATGCCTTTCAGTCCTAGCTTCTTTACTTTGGGAGTTATTGCTGGACGTTTAGCATGTTTTGAACTGCAGTCTGCTAGGGCCGAGAAAAGCACCGTAGGAGGTTCCAGGCATGTTCCCTCTTTCCAGGCAAAGGAAAAGGCTGAGAGCCAAAGTGACAGGGTCTGCTTGTGTGTCCTGTTAGGAGGTTTCAGACAAGCTATGCCTTTCATGCCTAGCTTCTTTACTTTGGGAGTTATTGCTGGACGTTTAGCATGTTTTGAACTGCAGTCTGCTAGGGCCGAGAAAAGCACCGTAGGAGGTTCCAGGCATGTTCCCTCTTTCCAGGCAAAGGAAAAGGCTGAGAGCCAAAGTGACAGGGTCTGCTTGTGTGTCCTGTTAGGAGGTTTCAGACAAGCTATGCCTTTCATGCCTAGCTTCTTTACTTTGGGAGTTATTGCTGGACGTTTAGCATGTTTTGAACTGCAGTCTGCTAGGGCCGAGAAAAGCACCGTAGGAGGTTCCAGGCATGTTCCCTCTTTCCAGGCAAAGGAAAAGGCTGAGAGCCAAAGTGACAGGGTCTGCTTGTGTGTCCTGTTAGGAGGTTTCAGACAAGCTATGCCTTTCATGCCTAGCTTCTTTACTTTGGGAGTTATTGCTGGACGTTTAGCATGTTTTGAACTGCAGTCTGCTAGGGCCGAGAAAAGCACCGTAGGAGGTTCCAGGCATGTTCCCTCTTTCCAGGCAAAGGAAAAGGCTGAGAGCCAAAGTGACAGGGTCTGCTTGTGAGTCCTGTTAGGAGGTTTCAGACAAGCTATGCCTTTCATGCCTAGCTTCTTTACTTTGGGAGTTATTGCTGGACGTTTAGCATGTTTTGAACTGCAGTCTGCTAGGGCCGAGAAAAGCACTGTAGGAGGTTCCAGGCATGTTCCCTCTTTCCAGGCAAAGGAAAAGGCTGAGAGCCAAAGTGACAGGGTCTGCTTGTGTGTCCTGTTAGGAGGTTTCAGACAAGCTATGCCTTTCATGCCTAGCTTCTTTACTTTGGGAGTTATTGCTGGACGTTTAGCATGTTTTGAACTGCAGTCTGCTAGGGCCGAGAAAAGCACCGTAGGAGGTTCCAGGCATGTTCCCTCTTTCCAGGCAAAGGAAAAGGCTGAGAGCCAAAGTGACAGGGTCTGCTTGTGTGTCCTGTTAGGAGGTTTCAGACAAGCTATGCCTTTCATGCCTAGCTTCTTTACTTTGGGAGTTATTGCTGGACGTTTAGCATGTTTTGAACTGCAGTCTGCTAGGGCCGAGAAAAGCACCGTAGGAGGTTCCAGGCATGTTCCCTCTTTCCAGGCAAAGGAAAAGGCTGAGAGCCAAAGTGACAGGGTCTGCTTGTGAGTCCTGTTAGGAGGTTTCAGACAAGCTATGCCTTTCATGCCTAGCTTCTTTATTTTGGTAGTTATTGCTGGACGTTTAGCATGTTTTGAACTGCAGTCTGCTAGGGCCGAGAAAAGCACCGTAGGAGGTTCCAGGCATGTTCCCTCTTTCCAGGCAAAGGAAAAGGCTGAGAGCCAAAGTGACAGGGTCTGCTTGTGTGTCCTGTTAGGAGGTTTCAGACAAGCTATGCCTTTCAGTCCTAGCTTCTTTAATTTGGGAGTTATTGCTGGACGTTTAGCATGTTTTGAACTGCAGTCTGCTAGGGCCGAGAAAAGCACTGT